>JAOSBK010000005.1:11919105-11949300 GCA_027568895.1 Erythroxylum shatona | reverse complement strand
TACTAATTAATGTCAACTTAATTAATGCTAACACAACTTAATCAATTAATCTAATCATGCTTAATTTAAAAAAAAAAGATTCGGGGCTAACAGTAGAGGTAGAACATATATGTCTTCCCACCACACTAATACTATAGCTCTCTTGCTTATCATGTGACTCAGTAATGAATGCATATACCTCACTATAGGGGATTTGAGTTTTGATGTCTTAGATCTTGTTCTCTCGGAGTACCACTCTCTACTAACAAAATGTCTTCTTATCAATCCTAATAGGGAAACATACTGACAATGTTGCTTACTCCTTAGTAGTAATGTACACTTGTAAGTACGTGCAGATATAAAGAGAAAATCTTGTGTAGCTCATACCATGCATCTCTTCAAGCACTCAAAAATGTACGATATTATTGTCATCCTAGGTGTAATTTCACTTCTCTAATGTAAATATGGTGAGAAAGTCGAGCATCAACTCTCTGTAAGTAAGTTCCTCAAACACAAAATAGTGATCCTAACCACCAAAGCTAATCAGGTCTTAAATTTCTTGAGTAAGTTTAATTTGATCAAGCACCATCCTATCAATGCATCTAATCATAGTGTATAGCTTAGACCTCAATCTCTCATATCGAGCAATATAGTCAAAATTTTAAACACTCCCTCTCTCTCTCTCAACTATCAAAATAAAAATCTAGCTACCTTATTTTCTATCTGAGATTCCTCACCACCTTATTCTCCCTGTCGCTATAACTTTCTTGCTACAATCACCCATCTTCCCTTATTTATTTTTCTCTTCACCAAACATAAGGCAGATCTCCTAGATTTCTTATAATTACTCCTTTATCTTCTAGTGCTCCTATCTTCTTCAGTGTCTTTATGGAGATTTTTCTAGTGCTCCTGTCTTCTTCAGTGTCTTTATGGAGATTTTCATGCAAGGCCTTCAGCCCCTACTGAACTCCCTACTCCAATAACGAACAGCTATATTGACATTCAATTTTAATTCATCCAACTTTGTTTAGGGTAAACCCCAACTTCTCTAAATTGGGGGGTTTTTCAAAATTGTTGGTTTTTTCTTTCAATTGTTGATCATTTTTCCTTATTTTCATAAATTTGAATATTTTTGTAATTCAATTTCATGAGATTGCATTCAAATTAAATTGCAAATTGGGTAACTTAGGGTTTCAAAATTAAGGAATTTATAATTTCTTGCATATTTTTGTTATTTTTTAAATTGATGTTTTATTAGTGAAATTAAAGTGGATCAAGGTTTTCTAACTCCAAATTGCATATGATTCTCCATAACTTTGATTGAATTTGACTTTTAAGCATTTTTTTGCTAGTGTACCTAAAGGATTTTTCAAATTACTCGAATTTGTGAAATCTTTATGAAATTAATCATTCATTATTGAGATCAAGCATATATATGAGTAATTCCCACAGTCATTTTTCATCGAATTTTATTAATTCATGCTCTAAATAAAATTTTCAACTTAGGCAAAATGACATGAGTTGGGAAATTTTCAAGTTAGGCATAAATCGAACTTATTTTCATTAAATTGAACTAATATACCTTTTGCTTTAAATCATTAAAGGTTCAATTAAAATTTTTCTTGGGGACCAAGTTTAATGATCTTGATAGATTTTGTTTTAAATTATTTTATTTTTAACTTTTTAGTTAAACTTGAGCATTTTATTATTTATTTCTAACCTTTCATTGATCACTTTACTTATTGAGTTTGAATGCAAATCGAAATTTATAAAGTTGAGAATGGTTGTGAATTGAAATTGATGGAGTTGAAATTGATTATGATTGATGAAGCTCATGTTAATTATAGATTTATTAAAGTGTTTCTTTTTCTCCATATTGTCTTTTGACACTTCTTAAAACTGGTACCCCTACCATTTATCCATCTTAGAGCCTTCATAGTTTTCTTTTAATACCTTTAGTATCCATTTCCTCTTATTATTATGGTTAGGAGTCAAGGAAGTACCTCTTCCTCATCTAAAGAGCCTATTGGTCCTTTTCAAAGTGTGGTCATAGTTTTAGGAACACCTCTATAAGACACAATTATTAAAACACCAGTAAGACTTTGAGATCCAGTGACCAACCTCCTACTTCACCTCCTCCTACTCTTCCATCGATTTTTGAGGATGATTATTTTAAATTCACTCACCTTACTTTGCTAACTATGGTGATCACATCTTACAAAAAAAGTATGTGATTTCTCTAGCCTATTTAGACTAATATAAGGAATATGGTATTATTTATAATTTTATTGCTTAAAGGTTGGAGTCGTTGTTTATAAGGACCTATTAAGTGAATCTTTTAAAGAAATCTTTGAGCTCATCTTATTCGTGATGACACTCATCTCTTTTCAAAGCTTCATGGAACATAGATCCATCTTAGTAATTAACTTATCTATGAGATTTTAGACATTCTCATACCTAAAAATCTTTCTTATTACATACCAAATATCTACTTTTATCTCACTCTATGTCTAGAGTCAAAACCATTTTTAAGTTAGGTGTTAATTTAGAAGCCATTAGAAAATTGAAAGATGTTTATAGCCTTAAAGTTATTCCTTATTTCCACCATCTTTTCATTTAGTATAACTTTATTTCTTTTGGTAAGTACTTTACCTTTATGGGTCACGATGCTATTTGGTTTCTTTCCAACTTGATAACAAGTGAAAATGTTCATCTTGGTCTTTTTGTTCTAAATAATATGTTCAACTTCAATAGTATTAAGAAAAAGAATAAAGAAATCCCTTATACTCTCATCTTCAGTTTTATATTTCAACACTTTAATATTCCATTTGCTAATGATAAAGTTGATTTAGGCTTTTTTCTTCAATTATGCTACTCCTCATTGTATGGTATACGAGTTAGTTGATGGAAATATGCCTGAATCATAATTAGAAACAATAGTACTAGCAACACCCTTATAATAAGATACCTTTATTGGAATTCATACTTATATGTGTCTTTTAAATCACATCGTTGGGTTATCAACAGATGATAAGGCTCTATCTACTAGACCCCATTATAATTCTACCGTGGACTCTCATTTTGATTTACTTAATGCTTAGGTTACCTTATATTGGGAATTTTAGTCCCTCTAAGATAACTTAGAGAACTTGTGTCCCACACCCACCTTAACAGAGCCTAGGGTGGACTGTAAAGTGTTAACACGACAATGGGGTGCTAAGCTAATCCTACTAGCACATATAAATTAACATGTTCTTACATTCTATCCATCTACTCATCATTCAATTAACAAGATATTTTAAGTCCAAATAGGCATAATTAATTCATTCATCATAATAGTTTAAATGTAAATTCATCATCATTCACTACATAAGCTCAAATGCTACTTAGTAATAACATAATAATAATTTCGACTTACAAATTCCCTACTATACTAATGCCCTCGATGTCCACATTAATGTCCAAAGACATAATGTTCCAAATACATGAGAAAAATAATATCAATTAGACAACTTTGGTTGATCTTGTGAGGAGCTTACTCGGGCCCATTACTGTTGTTGCTAGCTAGTTGACATAGTAACCTTTTTCTTTTTCTAAGGGAGGAGAAAATTAATGAAAATTTGAGTATTACACTTAATGAGGAGAAAATGCTTTTATTTGCGAGTGGTCATGCATCAAAAAACTCATTTTTATTTTGAAGCCAAGTAGTAAGTTCCCTACCTATGTTCACACACAATTGTGCCTACAAATGTACCAACAATATTCCAACACAAAGATCACCCTTATCAAAGAATAAGGTCAATGGTCACATTTCATATTAAGGTTTAATTAAGAAATCTATTCTTGAATCAAACATCATCATAGTATTTAAAGCATAAGTTCATCATTCACCATAATCATCAACCACTGAAAAAGATATCATTTCCTTAAATACGCAACACCATATCAAGCATAAAGCACCCATGTAGCTCAATTTCATTACATATGCCCTTCATCAAATTTTTATTCATTTCCATTAACTCTTTAACTTGGGGAACTTAATTTTGTTGCTTGTATCACCTCACTTAGGTCTTTGTTTTTAAGGAAAATTTGCATAAGTCACCTCAGTTAGATCTTTTGCCTAAGCCACCTTACTTAAGGCTTTGTTTAAAAAAATTGCCTAAGTCACCTCACTTAGGTCTTTTGCTTAAGCCACCTCACTTAGTCTTGTTTAAGAAAATTTACCTAAGTCCCCTCTTTTAGGTCTTTCATTCATTTTATTTAATCAATCCATTTATTATCAAGTTTTCAAGGAGGACACTTCACTTTACTACACATTTTCAAACAAACAACCAATTTCACTCTTGGCAAAAAGTTAAAGGAACATGCCATAAAATTTCAACATAATTTAATAATCAAGATAATATTCATACATATCAACATTGACTACTAACAAATTTCTTATGATTATTCACTTATATCCTACACCATGCATTTCAAGACATAAATAACCTTTTTATAGTCCATTCTCAATGACTTAACATAATTATAAAATTTACCAATAAAGTAACAAATTCTCATCAAGCATAACATGAAAATCTTTTACATATAAACCACAAAAATTTTCACACTTACTATTCTCATTCCCTCACCCACATGCGCGTGCACACACACTCACTCAGAGGTACAATTTTCATGTTGAGCATCTTCCTAAATTCAATTCTTAGATTCCTTGAAATTACCTCTTAACAACATAACACATCTAATGCCCTAACAGCTTGAACAACTTATGATAAATCATCTATATACCTTAAACCATAATAATTTTTAAAAAAAGTACAACATATTACCTAACATCTAAATCTACAAATTTTAGTTTCTAACCAACTTCTAAATTAATTCTCTAGACACTTAAATCATGAATATAATCCCAGACTCAACTTCTGCCCTACAAGACAAACTAGTTTTGGAAATTTGACTATATCTCTTAACTCGTTAAATCTGGGCACTTGCCTTTTTATGGAAATAAACTAAAGATGTATATGTATAATTTTATGTTTTATATTTTTGTCAAATTCACTATTTTTAAGCCTAAAATATTTAGAGCATAATAGTTCAGTCATTCACGTCCAAAATAGAACAACCATACTTATTAACCTATATCTCCCAAATTAAATCATACTTCCTTAAACCCTTTTATAGCCAACTAGAACATATATAAGCAGACATGAAAGATAAGTATTGTCAATGAAATTTTGCTCAAAATAATCACTTAAAATTTTGTTTCAGGAGGGGTTTATGAAGGGATGCAATTCCACTCACTTATTGCTAGAAATCAAGTCTTTTTTTTGTCACTCTCTCTTCTTCTTTTCCTCTAGAAGTGTCATTTCCTTCTACCCCAAATCCTAAGCTCTTTGACAACTATTAAACCCTAATTAACATTTTTTTTAAAAAAATTCATCTATACCCCATAATATGAAATTCAAACTATGACTTTAATTAGCCTTCTTCCACTTATTTCACTCTATATCCTTATTTGTACATTCACTTTCTTTTTTAATTGTTCTAATATATTCACAAATTTTATCACTTATAGAAATAATAGTTACCTCAAAATAATTTTTAATAAATGCAATTATTTGCATTGCATTTTTCTTCAATTTATTCACTAACATCAATTATTTAGAATCTTTTCTCTAAAAATTATAATTCACTAAATTTATCCTTAAATTTTTACCAATTATTCACAAAAAATCTCCTCATTAAACTAATTTTAGCAAAAAGAATAAAATCCCTCTTTTAAGCAACAAAATGGAAAATATTTAAAAATTCAAGTTCAGTAGTGAAAATAATAGGAAAAAAACACTATATGAAAAAATATAAATTATTGAGACTAAATAGTAATTGAAAAAACTAAATGAATACTTGGGGTGTGACAACCTGTTGCCTATATGAGATTGCATCGATGGCTTATTCACATTGATTGATTCTCAGTTTCCTCCCTTAACTATTCAATTTCCTTTTTAATACTTCTAAAATAAGGAGAGAGTATTAGTGATATTAGATATGTTTAGTTGGAGTTGTATTTATGAGGAGTTATTGGTATTATATAATATTATTGGTATTTTATAGTTGTATTTAGTAATTGATTTTGAATCTACACTGATATGGCACTTGTTATTAGTGGTAAATCTTATTACACCATACTTGTGCTTTATTTTGTTTAGCTATACTGGTATTTGAATAACAAATGATCTAATTCATGACATTTGAATGTCTTTTATGCATAGATGTTGGAGTAAAATATTCATCTTGCTTTCATATTAAGAAATTGGCGTTCTAATATCATATGTTTTGTTATTATTAAAAAAGGTAAGATTGTTGAACTAAGAAGGTTACAATCAATTTTTTAATGATAATAAAGCATAAATGATCTATTCTTTGTTTTCTTAAAAAATCAACATAATATAAAATCAAGAAACAATTTGTGGAGACTAAATGCATTAAGTTAAGAAGAAGTTCAAGATCAAGGAAGATCAAATCACAAGTCTATAAATTTACCTGTAATTTTTTTAAAATCTCCTATTTAGTTATTTCAAGAATTCTTCATGCATAGGCATATTATATTTTGAACTTAATGCATAAATTCTTTTTCTTTTTCAAAGAAAAATCTTTTGATCTTAAAATACTATTTGAAAAACTTTTGAAATGTTTTATTATCAAGTTTTAGTTAAATAAATATAGATTAATCTTTTAAAGAACTTAAAAAGTCTTGGAAAACATATTTGTAGACATATTGGTTGACTAATGTACAAGTGAGGTTAACTAATATATTGTTTTTAGGAGGTTGATTGACTAATGTATAACTATGGTTGAACAGAACTTTGAAAAACTAATGTACACTAAATTTGTATACCACTTTGTTTGATACTTTGTAATGTCACTATTAGTAATCATTACAACAACTAAATTTTGTGTCTAAAAATATTATAGAGCTATTATGTGAACAAATTGTTGGAATTTTGATTTTTATACATCTATGACATTCAAAGATTACAATAACACATTTCTAAAAGTTTTTTACCATTAACAAGTATTCATTCGTTAGTTATGAAGTGATAGAAAGCCCTTGAGCATTACAGTGAGCAAGCAAAGTTTACTTGAGTTGTATACATTAATTAAGGTTGGCATTCTTATATTTTAGGTACACCTAGAAATATTGAAGTTTCAATTCACCCTTCAAGAAGCATTGAAGTTTCTCTTCATCCTTCAAAGAGGATTGCAAAAGAGAATTTTTTTTAATCAATCAAAGATTATTGTAAGAAGGCTTCTCTTCACTTAGTTGAAAGAAAAAATTAACGAAATTCTATGAATTATTTTGAGAGTCGACGTGAGCAAAGTTTAATTGTGAAATACTATAAAATCAATTTGTAATCCCTTCTTTATACTCTTTATTTTCACTTGATTGATTGATGAATTTATTGAAATTATCATTGCATTTTATCATTCAAGTCGAAATCTTTCAAGGATATCTATTAAGTTGTACAAATTTTCTTAAAATTTATTAATACTCCATTCACCCTTTGTTTTGTTGCCATTAATAATTAATAAAAAATATTTTGAACGTTTTAAAAAAATTAAAATTTATCTTGAATATTTTAAAACATTAAGGATTTGTATTTTAACAAAAATTTTAAAATTGAATTTACAATTTTGCTAAAGTTTCTTGTGGTTAAAAATTTTCTATTAACATAATTTGTAGAACTATTTTAAAATGAAAATGATATGAAAAAATGCCTTTAAGTGATATTTTACCTGAAAAACAAAGATAAAAAATAGAAAAGGAAAAAATATTGTCTGCGATCGTGTTCGTGTATGTGTCTGTAACTCTTGTATGTATCTGAAAAGTGAACTTTATTATTTACATGAAAAAACACTGCAAGGCTTCTTCTTTAGTTGAGATCTCCAACTCTTTTCAGTTGTTGCTTGCCCAAACGACACACAAACTCGCTAATCCCATACCATCTCATCTCATCTCATCAATGGAGCAATTGAAGACAATAGGTAGAGAGCTAGCGATGGGGTCGCAGGGAGGGTTCGGGCAATCAAAGGAGTTTCTAGATCTTGTTAAATCCATTGGCGAGTCCCGATCCAAGGCCGAGGAGGACCGAATCGTGCTCAACGAGATCGACACTCTCAAGCGTCGCATCGCCGAGCCCGACATCCCCAAGCGCAAGATGAAGGAATACATTATCCGCCTTCTCTACGTCGAGATGCTCGGTCACGACGCCTCCTTCGGCTACATTCATGCCGTCAAGATGACTCACGACGACTCTCTCGTTCTCAAGCGCACCGGTTACTTGGCCGTCACTCTGTTTTTGAACGAGGACCACGATTTAATCATTCTCATTGTCAATACCATTCAAAAGGATTTGAAATCGGACAATTTTTTGGTGGTTTGCACCGCCTTAAATGCGGTTTGTAAGCTTATTAACGAGGAGACCATCCCCGCCGTTTTACCTCAGGTTGTGGACTTGTTGGCGCATCCTAAGGAAGCTGTTCGGAAGAAGGCGGTTATGGCTCTTCATCGGTTTTATCGCAAGTCGCCATCTTCTGTTTCGCACCTTCTATCCAATTTTCGCAAGGTTTTATCGATGTCTCTTTAAGATGAACTCTATAAGTTAGTTGATTAGATTAAATTAGGTTGGAGTTTTGTTAAACATACGCGATTAGTGATTAAATCAGTACTCAAATTATGATTTTCGATTTTATTTTTTAAGAATTCTGATGTGGTTTTGTTTGTTTGCAGAGGCTTTGTGATAATGATCCCGGGGTCATGGGTGCAACGCTATGTCCGCTTTTTGATCTTGTGACAACAGATGTTAGTTCTTATAAGGATTTAGTGATCAGCTTTGTGAACATTCTGAAACAAGTTGCTGAACGAAGACTGCCCAAGGCTTATGATTATCACAACATGCCAGCTCCATTCATACAGGTATTTACAAGATGCAATCTTTTTACTTGTCTAGGCATCCTACACAAGTTTATCTTTAAGTTTCATAATTACAATGATACATCAAGGTGCTGCTGGTCCATCTAGTTCGGTAAGCCTTTATTTTGTTGGAATAATAAGGGATAAACTAACACATTTAGGTGTTGCGCCTTTTTTGTTTTGGACAATTACCAAGGTTACTTGATAATCGTTTCTTGTGAATCTTATCTTAATGTTGCAGATTAAATTATTGAAGATTCTAGCGCTGCTAGGAAATGGTGACAAGCAAGCAAGTGAGCACATGTATACTGTTGTGGGCGATATATTGAAGAAGTGTGATTCAGCTAGTAACATAGGAAATGCCTTACTTTACGAGTGTATATGTTGTGTATCTTCAATATATCCAAGTCCTAAGCTACTAGAGGCTGCTGCTGATGTAATAGCAAGGTTTTTGAAGGTCTGCTCCTGCATTTCATAGATTGCTTTTACAGCATTATCATTGCCTTTGATTGTTGAACCATGTTGTTTTTTTGGCCTGCCTGGTAGTGATAGGTAACAATATATGTCTTCCTTGCCTGCAGAGTGATAATCACAATCTAAAGTATATGGGTATTGATGCTCTTGGTCGTCTGATTTCAAAGCCAGAGATAGTGGAACAACACCAATTGGCAGTGATTGATTGCTTAGAGGTGATGGTTTTACTTCTGAAATAATTGTAAGCCTAACCATTTATTGCTTCTGTGGAGCTGTTGACTTACTTATCCAGCTTATGGTCTGACTTCTGGACTATATCCAGGTTGTAGATTTTCCTTCTAAATGACTATTGTTCATTCCTTATTAAACCAATCTGAAAAAAAAAGAAAATAAAACTAATATGAAAACAAGTAAAGTAATGATGAGTTACAGTGATTTTGTCGTAATCAATTTTTTCTTCGATGCTAATAATGATGCTAATGATGGTGATGATGAAGGTTATTGTTATGTATTTGTTATTGTTGATGGTCATGGTAGTTCCAACTCAGTTGTGCTGGTGATTATGCTGTTTGTGACAAAGAGGAGCGAATCCTAAGGATGTCTTATTTCTGAAACTATTATACTTTTGTCACCATGAAATTTTTAACAGAAACTCTTCGGAGAAACAATTCTTTTCTTGTTTTTGATTGTTTTTCTTCTGTATTTTGATTAGCCAAGTGCTCTTTTACTTTTGATTTTTTTTGTTTGCGTGGATTTGAACAGTGTCAGAGTAACTCAAGTCCTTTTTTAATCCTTTTTTAATCATATAAATCCCTACCACTTATCTGTATGGGAATTTCCACTTGAATTTCCTATTATTTGCTTCCGGTGGTTTTATAAAGTTGATTTTGAAGAAATAATTTTGTTTCTGATTTACCATATTTATGTAATTCAAGCTTGCTTTTTGGCTCTTGGTGGGAGGTGGCATGCATGCTTGTGCATAGACCTGAAAAAAAACTTTGGGTCCTTTTCCCAGGGGAGTGGAATTGGAAAGTTTGGGAGGGAACATTGGGTTTGAGATGTAGTGTAGGAGGAAACTATGATTAAGATAGGATTCATAAATCAAACCACAGAGAGGTACAATTCTTTTCATCTTTGTAATCTCATTTCATACTTGATGCTTATTTTGTAGCTTCAGAATCAGAAAGGTTATTAAGTTCCATTCCTCCCTACTCTACATAGTAGCAAAACTTCACATCTGATTTTATATTATTATGTAGATCAAGATTATCGGGTGCAAAAGGTAAATGCTAGTTAAGTTTAAACGTCAGATTATTTATGATCGAGACCATCTCTGTATAAGATTTGCGTATATATGCATTACAAGTACTGGTTAAGTACATAATTTAGCTATTTCAACTTTTGATTATGAATTAAATTTCAGTCAGATCCTAATAAAAATACCTATCAAGCTTAAATTTATTTATGATAGTATCATCCTGTCTATATGTTTTGCATTGGTAAGTCTTGATGTTATGATTTTATGATTTATAGATTCTACATATGGGTATATAATATATACCTGTTTTGACTGCTATGTCATGTTATGATTTTGTTTGTTTTTAAGTTAAATCCCCTGGCTTATTTCTTATAAAAGCAATGCTTAATGGTGGTGTATGACACAGGACCCAGATGATACTCTAAAGAGAAAGACCTTTGAACTGTTGTACAAAATGACAAAGTCCTCCAATGTGGAAGTCATTGTTGATCGCATGATTGATTATATGATTAGCATCAATGATAGTCATTATAAAACAGAAATAGCATCCCGATGTGTAGAACTTGCTGAGCAATTTGCACCTAGTAACCAGTGGTTTATTCAGGTAGAGATAATATTCTATTCTCTGTAGATATTTATTATGTCAACATTAACTTCTTGTCGCTCTTGGCTACATAGACCATGAATAAAGTCTTTGAGCATGCTGGAGATTTGGTGAATATTAAGGTGGCCCACAACTTGATGCGCTTAATTGCGGAGGGATTTGGAGAAGATGATGAAAGTGCTGATAGTCAACTGAGGTCATCAGCTGTATGTTTCTCTGATTTTTGCATTGGATTAAGAATTCATATATTTATAATATAGAAGCTCAATGAAAAATTATACCTCAAAGCATAGCATAATTCACATTTCAAATTCATTCACATTTCAAATTCATGCTGCTAGAATTCTGAAGATTGTAACTTCCATTGTTTAATGTTTGAATTTATGTGATAAAACACTGAAGAGAAAAGGAGAGAAGGAAAATGACAGAGCTATTGAAGGCTTGTAGCATATGTTAACAGACAGTTATCGTCAAAACTTTTCTGCTGAAAATAATTGTATTAAATGTGCTGCCTTTCATCCTGAATGGATTAGCAAACTACTTTTGATGGCAGAAAGCTAGTGAGCGGGAGCTAGAATTTCGTTCAACTAGTACGAATTGCTAAAGCATTTTGCAAAATTTTGACAATGATGTACAGAAAGGAGTTACTAGAATAGGATCTAACTTTGAAATATGAGGTGGAATTTATTTTGATACATGCACATGCCTCTGTAGTTTTGTCCTTTTTCTCTTAACATGTAAAGAAGTTTGTAGAACTTTCTTTGTTTTGCAGGTGGAATCATATTTGCGCATTATTGGGGAGCCAAAGCTTCCATCTTTGTTTCTTCAAGTATGTCGTTATTCTTGTTTTCTTTTTGCGTGGGCATACATGCAGATGCTTGCTCCCATTTTTGTGACCAAGCATATTATATTGGCACACAACTCCATGTTTAGGTGAATTTTATGGAAGCAATCCTCGACTTGTTTCTTATATACGCATTGTATTTCCAGGTTGTTTGTTGGGTCCTGGGAGAATATGGAACTGCTGATGGAAAGTTTTCTGCTTCATATATTACTGGGAAGCTATGCGATGTGGCTGAGGCATATTCAAATGACGAAACTGTTAAGGTAGCTATCAAGTTTCAGACATCCATTGCCCTTGACGCTGAGTCCTTAATTTCATAATGATTAGTACACTAATTACTGTAGTCACATAATTTATTGTATTTGTTTGATAATGATTTTCACCTTTTTGAAAGGCATATGCAGTGACAGCTATCATGAAAGTATATTCATTTGAAATAGCTGCTGGCAGAAAATTGGATATTCTACCCGAGGTGATTTTCTGAATAATTATATCTTGACAGCAAATTATTATCCTTTTTTATTTGGTAACCATTTCCTTGTACAAATTATTGGTAATGTACTCAATGGAGTTATCCTTGTAATGTCTGAATGCCATATAATTAAAGAACTCTTGATACCTTAGCATTATATTGTGCTTCAGTGATAGTGCATTAACATTGCCGTTGCAAGTGTACTGTGATAATTGCTTTCACATATAATAAATTGTCCATATGAAAAAGGAAACAAACACCGTTTGAAACTGTTATTTATTTTCTTGCAGTGTCAATCTTTGATTGAAGAATTGTCAGCTTCTCATTCAACTGACTTGCAGCAACGTGCATATGAGCTTCAAGCATTAACTGAGTTGGATGGTCATCCTGTTGAATGCATCATGCCCTTAGACGCAAGTTGTGAAGACATAGAGGTTGTCCAAGTGATTTTATTTTGTTCCTCGTGTACTTTCTACTTTTAGAATGTCTAGGAAATCTGCATGTCCCTGCTTCATAGAATATTCATCTTTGAAAAACTTAGATATTAGTATCTCCTTTTCAGCCTCATGGGGTTCCAATGGAACCAAGATCAATTGTTTCCTTTTTCTATTTCATGATCATATATATCTGACAACATTACCGAGCTTCTTACCATTTGCATTTTTGGTAAATACAGTAGGTTACCAGTCAACTTCGCAATGAGTTTTTACGTCTTTAAGTTCCCATTGCTTCATCAGGCTATGATGACCAATTTTCACCTGTCTTAACACACTTTTGTGCTCAATCCATAGCTTGATAAGCCTCCTATATCTTCAACATTGTTGTGTGCCGATTTCTAATGTTTTGAGCTTCAAATTGCAGGTCGACAAAAACCTTTCTTTCCTTGATGGCTATGTCAAAGAGTCACTGGAAAAGGGGGCACAGCCATATATTCCTGAGAACGAGCGTTCTGGGATTTTTGACATAAGCAACTTTAGATCCCAAGAACAGCATGAAGTTTCTACACATAGTCTTAGATTTGAGGCGTATGAGCTTCCCAAGACTTCAGTACCAGTGGGGATTTCTCCTGTACCACTAACATCATCATCTGAACTTGTTCCTGTTCCTGAGCCAAGTTATTATAGGGAGGCGCAGCAAATTGCATCAATATCATCTTCATCTGATGCAGGGCCATCAGAAATCAAGCTACGACTTGATGGGGTACAAAAGAAGTGGGGTAAGCCAAGTTACTCTTCTCCTGCAACGTCAACAAATTCTGCCTCACAGAAACCAGTGAATGGGGTCACACAAGCTGAGGGAATGACTACTGCAAACCCGAGAACACGGGAAATCTCTTACGAATCAAACAGAACACAAGTTGAAATCTCTCCAGAGAAACAGAAGCTTGCAGCATCATTGTTTGGGGGATCTTCAAAAACAGAGAAGAGAGCATCCTCTTCAACCAGTAACAAGGTTCCAAAAGCAAGCAATTTAACTACATCCAAGGCAGCAACTTCAGCTTTCACAGATACCGTGGTGGAGAAGTCACATCCAGTTCAACCACCTCCAGATCTGCTCGATCTTGGAGAACCATCTGTAACTGGCAGTGGACAAGCAGTGGATCCATTTAAGCAGTTGGAGGGGTTGCTTGACCCAAGCCAAGGTACATCCAGTGGGAATGCAGTTGGTACCAGCAAAGCTCCCGATGTCATTTCATTATATTCAGATATGTATACAACTGAACAGAGTGGCGGTCTTGTGCAATCTCCATCTTCTGATGGGCTGGATAGTAAGTCTACCTCTGCATCGGTTAATGCAACTCTGCATTCCGCACAATCTAATAAAGGTCCAAACGCTAAAGACTCCTTAGAAAAGGATGCACTTGTGAGGTTGATGGGCGTGACCCCATCAAGTCCAAACCCCAATTTGTTCAAAGATTTGCTTGGCTAAATGGAGATAGAAAACAATGAAGCAGTTATAGAAGGACATAAGTCATATGTGATTCACATGATCTTTTCCTGGGATGGCTGGTTGGCTGGCTTAGGTTACAACTGCTGTACTGTTCGGCAATGGGGAGCCTGAGACGACTCTAATTGGAGTGAGCCAGCCGCTTCGGTGGTGTTTAAAAGAAGCTGAGCTTTGTATTCATTGGCGGGCACATGTAGGTTTTTGTTTACTAAATCAAGTTGGTGTATATTGGGCATAATTTTCAGTTAAGGGGGAGGTTTGTTTTAGTGCTTGTTCGCAGCACCATTTCTTGTTTTATTTTTATTTGGTTTTGCACAGAAGTGTCATCAAGTGAGACAGAGTCTTGTTTAATAATTTCTGTAACAACAAATTTCCCTTGTGGTTTTTCTCAGTTGAACATCTGCCAGTTTTTCTTTCAAAAGGTTTGAAGAGAAACAAGATTCTCTGGATGTCTGTCAGGACTTACCAGCCACTCTTGGCACAAAGGATCAGATGCTCATTATTGCAAACGAAGACTCATAAATAAAGATTCAAATATAAATGAGCGCAAGATTAATTTCTTTATTATTAATATATAAAATGCAATACAAAGCTATGAGTCTAGCTTTGGCCTTTAAAATCTTAATGGTTAAAAATTTGAAATTTTATTTTTTAAAACCGCTTTGACAAATCTAATATTGTAATGTCAAAATTAATAAAAATAAAAAGATAGGTTGGTGAATAGGGTAGAAATATTAAGTTGAATATTAAATTGGCTAAATATTAATGGGGGAAACCTTAATTGGTGAAAAAATAAATGGAAAACTTGAAAATATCTTTGATGATTGATAAATAATATGTTCAAATAAGCTTTATTATAAGTAGATCCTTAAAAGTATTTAATTTATCTAAAATATCTATTAAATGATACTTAGTGGTGATTATCTACAAATGTCTATTCTTTCTAAAATTTGATTTATTATTACTATATATTATGGATGAGATAAAAATTGTTTTAATTCTTCTCTTCATGTAATTCTTTTACTATAAGAGAGTCTGCTAGTTTGAGAAATGCTGGATATTTCACATTAATAATAACATAAATAAAACATTAAAATCAAAATAATAATATAACCAATAAAACAATAATAAAGTAAGTAATATTCAAGTTATAATATTCAAGAATAAAAAATAATAATGTTAATATAATATTGAAGCAAATATAAGGGTTTGACAGATGATCAAGCCAGTCCATTACAAGCTAATATTGTTGTATAAAGGAAATAATTTAAATAATAAAAACTTAAGAAATGTAACTCCCTTTGTGATTAAATATGATGAAGCATTAATTCAAGAGGATTTAGATTTTGGAGGAGGAAGGGAGCTTTAGTGCGAAGTTCTATAGGAGAGGTTTGGTTTTAGAATGACTTTAGTTTGGATAAAAGAATTTTTTTCGCTAGGCAAATAAGAAAAATGGGGTTTAATATGGGAGGGGGAAGGCTGGTTTAAGGTAAGAGCAAGAGGAGGATAGAAGAGGAAGCTTGACTGCAAATGTTTTGTTTCATATACGCATTTAAAGGCCCTTTTTGATCATTTTATCATTTGATAATGGGAATCTTTCAATAGTCTCGTTGCTAGCTTTGGTGTTCGCATGTGTAGTGGTGATTTTTCACAACTTGCTCTTAAGCTCTCCAATAGCTTTGGGCCTTTTAAATAGCCATTACAATAAATATATGGATTTTCGTAATTGTTTGATTATTTTAAAATACTGTATTCTTTTTCTATTTTTATGATAGCCAATAATATTCGAGCTTTTGATTTTTCTTATAAAAATATTGTAATCTGGCTTATTTATAAGCATTCTTCTATAGCTTGTTGGGAGGCTTTTATGATCATTATCTCACTATTTTAAATTCAATGCAAATACTAGGAATAGGGACGGAAGGTGCAATATCCATGGGTTGTGGTATAGAGTCATACTCATGCCACTTCCACCAACTAATGAAGTTATATTTTGTTCGGGTGTTGAAAAAGAGCAACCATGAAGTGTTGTGTTGGTCAAGAAGAAAGCACTGAACTATGCTTGTTGTTAGTCATAATAATTTTTAGTTTCTAGGGTTCTTATCCTTACTCAATAAACTGGATGGTTTAATTAATTTTGCAAGTAGAATATGCAGGGAAGGGATGACTTTATTGGGCTGGTGCTTTATTTTATGTAATCAGTTCCTATGGTTTTTTTTTTTTTTAAAAATAATTTTCTTAGTTGCATGTTTTGTAATTATTTTGATAGAATTTAATTTTGTGGGTCTTCTTCAGAACTCTAGGGTCGTTGAAAAATGTTATATTCAATCTTAAATATTTACCACCGTAGAAGAGGATTTAGAGAGCTTTAGGCAAGCGTTTTCATCTTCCAGTACTTTTAGCCAGGATTTTACGGAATTTTATTATAGATGGGCTTTCTGGGCTTTACCGAGGTTTGAGTTTGCTCCTGAAGCCATGTTCTGGATTGACGAAATTCTTATGCTTCACCATTAATATATTCAATATCAAAACAAAAAATATATATAATAGCTTACCATCTAACAAAATTTTGTTTTTAAACATTATTTTCAAAATTTCTCAATACAACTTTTTTAGCATATTTACAATCAATATAGAGAAATTTTTTTATTTAACAGTTCTTGAAAATTTATAATACATAAAAAATATAAATTTTTTTAATAGTAGAATAGTTACTTTGAGTGGTGTTCCAATGTCTTCATACTGAATTTTTTTCTTTACTATTGTTAAAAAATTAAAACATTGATTACATAATTCAAGCTTCCTAAAAAAATCTTTGTAATTATTTTCTTATCAAAATTTGGTTTGAAATTTTGTTACTAAATTCTAAAGTTCTTTCTATTAGATTATTAGGATCAAACCAATTTCTTAATTGCGTTTCTAAATATTTCTCAATGTCCTAGCTATTCACGAAAGATAAAAAAGAGATGAATAATTATTTACTTCCAGAAAAAATCCAAGAATTTATTGAGAATCTTATAAGATCTATTCATTCTTTTTTCTCTTACCATCATAGTATCTTACGAATCTTATTTTAGTTTGAAAAAGCCTAATTTTTATTTTTGACACAAATGATTTGCTCTTTTTTTAAATAATATGGATAAAAGTTTTTAACATGCTTGAAATGTTGTTATATGTCATCTTCGTAGACTATATAAAATTTTGAATAAGATAGAAATATTTCATTCATTATTCTTGAAAATTTTGAATAAGATAGAAATATTTCATTCATTATTCTTGAAAATTTTGAATGAGCACTTTTCAAATCAAAAGGCATTATGTTACATTCAAACTGTATAAAGACAACAATAAAACCAATTTTATATCTAGGGTCCATTAAACCTACCAAGGCCTTGATTTCACATCAAAAATTGAAAATTTTTTATAATTATAAAAGCAATGTTATGAATATCATACCAATACCGATTCCGGATATGATTATGGTACAGTATTGTATAGGTACTGATTAATATCGAGTATTGTTTCAGAAAATTTTTTTAACTTATGAAATGGTCTCTGATTTTTTTAAATTGCAAAATAATCCTTCAATATATTGTACTACATACTTTATAATTTTACATCAATCATATCTATAAAAAATTATAATAAAAATTTAAAATATAATTTTATTTATTTTTATTAACATTATTTTCACATATTTCACATGTAATAATAACCACAATTAATATGAAAAAATCATTTAATCATCATACAAATATAAAATTAAGAACAATACAAAGTATTTAAAATATTATTATTTCATCATACAATAAATAATATTTATATCAAATAAAAAGAAAATAAGTATTCATTACTCTTACAATTATAGTTAACAACAAGAGTTCATGTCAAAGAACTAACTAGAAGTGAAACCTGAAACAAAAATATTTATAATTATATAAGTGAAATTGAAAAAAGAGGAGAAACAAAAACCTAAAAATTCATTCAATCAAAAACCTGCTATAATTGCGTTGACCTCAATTCTCATCTGGTACAAAATCTTTATAATTGAAAGGAGCTTCATCATCACCTTCATTCAAATTTATTGCACCAAATGACATGTCATTGCTTTCTCAAGATTATCTTCTAAGTCACTCTCATTAATCATACTTGGTTCCTTGGAAATCTAATCCGCCAAAAAATTGATATTATCAATGCAAATTGGATTTACTGAACTATTTGTTATATTAAGAGTTCTAGTAAACAATAAAATTAAATTATTAAAAATTATATATAACTTAATAACGATAATAACATACCTTTCCTGACATTTTAAATTGTATTAAATAAAAATCAAATCATTCAATCTTTTGTGCTTCAATTTATTCCTTTTCATGGAATGGTTGAATTCAAATGTATTCCAATTCCTTTCACAGATAGTTGTACTCACACATTTACTTAGAATTCGAATCACAAATCTTTACAATTCTGGAACATCATTTACGAATTGGTCCCACCAAGAAATTGTAAGACAACAAAAGTAGTAATATACACAAAATAAAGTGATGATAAATTTGAAACAAGTAACAAAAGTGAAAAATCTCTTTAACGAATAGTAATTAGAATATCGAAATCTCCAAAAGCCTTTTTATAAATCTCAATTTGTGAATGTAGGAGATCTAGTATCATCTTATGGGCAATAACTATTGTAATAGTTAATATAATTCCACTATTAACTTCAGCTTTCTTTGCAAAACCTAGTCTGAAATAGACATTAGGATTTAGAAATGCCCCAGCTACAAGAAGCGGAGAGTAAAGTTGTCTTTCCCATTTTTCATTGATGACTACAAGATAAGGTGTGTAGAAAAAAAGCCTATTTTAAAATTAACTTTGATTGCTTCCTTTGCCCTCTCCATGATATCATAAGAATAATCCATTGTTGTTTTTTCATCACTATTAGCCAGATGAATTACCCTCACCAAAGGCTAACAAAATTGGATAACAAATTGATATTGGGACCAAAATTAAGTATATTCAAGTATAATTATGGAAACTTCTAATCCAGTATTAGACCTAGCATGCTGAGATGCAACTTACTTATTACTTGTAAACATATATATCAACTATTTCTTTATCATAATAAAACACTAAAGTGATAAGAAAATTGTTTCAAATATTGTAACAACATGATAGCACAAATTCCTAACATTAGTGAAAATTTTTCTCATTAAATTTAAGACCAATATACAACTGTAGATGAACTTGGTCACCTTTTTTACTTTCTATATAGCCTCATCAATAATAGAAAAATACCTAACATCACCTATATTTTCCAGCATTAAGTAAATGCAATTTGTAACATAAGGAGTTCAATAGAAAGAATTATCCTTACTTTGTAATCTTCTTCTAGCCGCTTTATAAATGGAATCATTGGTAATAATGAACTAGACAATATTTTCTGGCCCAACTTCTTTCACAACTGAATCGAATATTTCAAATAAAATATCAGTATTCCTAATAAGGTCAGATGCAATAATAAACTTCAAAAGCATTAAGCCTTTTATATAACAAACCAAAAAATTAATAATAGGCTCACGTCTTCTATTTGTCCAACAATCACACATGATTGAACACCCACAAGTAGCCTAAGTCATTCTTCTTTCATCCAAAATTTTTTTAATTTCATAAACAGAGCTACTCAAAAGTTTACCCATATAGTCATCAATTAAAGGAGCCTTATATCCTGGATCGTAAGTGGCAAGAGCATCTACCATAGGCTAATAATAATAAGATTGAGAAACACTGAATGTTATAACTAAATCATACCACCATCTAGCCATTGTTATATCTACATTATAAGTCGCTTTTCTTGATTGTAGGGCATTGCGAATTAACGGCTAAGCTCCAGGAGTTGTTCATAGTGAAAAAAATTAAACACCTCTCTTCTTCTTTTCTTAACATCAGGTCTAGGTGCAACATTCACTTCTTGTTGGGAATACTACCCCCTTCAACACTTGCAGTATCAACTTGAACACCAATAAACGAACTTCCACTACTAATTTTGTAATTCAATCTCTATCTTTTATCTTTCTCATGCTGATACTCTTCAAACAAAGTCTTCATTTACCATTTAACAACATGACTCACCTTTTTACAAGATTCCACATTTCCTTTAACCCCCCATCTAAATGCTTTTTTAACATGGTGATTCCTTTACCTTTCAAATGTTTTTTACAAAACAAGCAAATGTTACGGTTCTTCATTCTGAGGACTAACCCATTATGAGCCTAAGCTGGATCATTGTATCTTCCTGGAGCAATTGAACTATCAGGAATACTTAAATTGTGGGGCTCCAAATTATACCCTAGTTGAAATGTTACATGTTCATGAAAGTGCATGTGTTATAAGTGTTAAAATTGTGCTATGATTTGAATGTGAATTTCATATATCTAGAATTTTTGTCTAATGGATTGTATTTAGTGATTTGGAATTAATTGATACCATTAGAGAATTGAGGCATTAAAATATACATTTGAACTAGGAAAATTGTCAAGTGGCAAGTCAAGTTCGTACATAGAAAATTAGAATGACTAAGTCTATGGGTTAGTGACATTTGACATAGCTAATGCATTGACATTTGGCAACATTGGTTGAATGACAAGTGGCCTAATTGAATTATGACATTTGGCTGCCATATATGAAGACATGTAGGTTGCTTTAATGAAGGACAAGTATCACACTTTCATGTGTGACACTTGTTCATTGCAAACCAAGACGCCTTGCATTCAAACAGTTAGGTGATAAGTGTAAAATATTACATCTTTTATCCTCATAAACTTAGTCCATATAATTATTTTTACTACACATTTGGGCATAATTATTCATATTTTACTAGTTAAAACCCAAAATTATTTATTCTGAATTTTACTGTAAAATTGACCTAAGTTGAACCTTTTTTTAGTCTAATAGACTAATATAATTATGTTAATTACGTGGAGATGATTAAAACTCTAGCAGTCCATAATCAAGCACCATATGCAATAAAACCACAATCTATGCAATAACATAAGGACGAAGCTAGCAGCAAAATGCGCTAATAGAGAGGAGTAACTAGGAGCAAAACGACAGCAACATGGGGATAAACGCAATTTGCATTTCACGTAGAGGTTCTGTGTTTGACGCAGATAGCACCTGCAAAATGTAGACGCGGTGTTCTTGCATGGTGCATTTTAATGTAAATGTAGACGTTTTGGTCAAAATCAAAGCGTGAATAGTATCCTGGGACAACCAAGTTAATTCGTCACATCCAAGCTATAGTAAAGAGGGGCGGCAGAGAGTTGGCAAGAGAGGGGGTGAGGCATGAATAGTGCCTTGGACCCAAAAACTTAATTGTCCCATTGATGAATAATGAAGAGAAGATAGCTGTGTGAAAGAGGAGTGAAAGCGCAGTGAAAGGGGTCTTCGGCTAGAGATATAGGATGAAGCATTTTTTCTGGGAGAGATTTATGGAAGGTTACATGTCCCAACACTAGTTTGGAGGCGATATCGACACCGAAAACTCAGGTTAAGCATTTTTTAAATTGTTTTGATGTTTCTTTCTCTTATTAGAAATTGATTATCCTATGTTAGTTGATTTGGGTATTATGTTGGATAATCAGATTTTTGTTATTATTCGGTTATTTATGTATGAACCCATTAGGTACTATGAAAAGATGATTTTAATGCATTCATTGAATTGTTTAATTACAAACCGGTTGCTAGAATTTTGAATTTAATCCGTAATTGTTATGTTGAAATTCATGTGTAGTGACTAATGATTCATAATCACTAGGGATAATATGACCTAGGTTAAATGACGCATTGTATGTGATTGTTTCCTTGATTAATCTATTTTTCTAATTCGTAATGCTACTGCCTAATTAAATCTAGAGGTCATATCCTATGTTATTTGATAGTTAGGTTTAATTAACGATCGTATCATGATTAAACAAAACCTAAGGAAAAACTTGGGTTAATTATTAACTCACGATTAATAGTTGCTAGGAGAGGTTTAAGAACAAAAAATCAATGAAGTATGCTTAATTAGGGTGTAGGAATTAAGGAACCGGTTCCCTATCGAATTCCCCATTTTTATTATTTTACACATGTTTAATTTGTTTTTATTAGTTAGTTCATTTTATTTTCTTTTGTAAAAAATCCAAAACCCCCCATTAAACCTAAACACCAGTTACTTTCATTTTATAAACTTTGCACACACATTCTATGGGATCAAACTAAACTCACCACTGCTATAGTAGTAGTCTAGTTATTTTATTTTGACTAGCGTTATGACACGCGATAAATTTTGACATCGTTGCTGGGGAGTGTGGTGTTTTATTTTTTTGTTTGTGATTTAATTGGTTTGTATATATTTGTTTGTAATTGATTTCTTTTTTGTTAATTTGTGATCTTTTCATTTTTTATTTCATGTTTGAAAAAAATTTCGATATGGACAGAAGTAATTTCTTTTATAACTCATATTCTCAATCTTATAACAATGTTTGGACTAATCAACCTAACTTTTGTTATGGATAGGATAATCATCATAATTATTTCCATGATAGTTTGTAGGATGCACAACAATTCTCATATAGACCAGAAGCTTCCTATCACGACTTTGGTCTATTACTAGAAAAGTTGATTAATATCGTGAATGCTAATACTTTGCAATTGTAGAAGAATACTCTACAATTCTAGAAGGATGGAAGGCAATTTGCAAAATCACATAGTCTAGCACCCAAGATTCGGAGAGCCAATACGATTCAGGTGCATCTTTAGAAGAACTTGTTAAGAATCTTATTGCTAACAATTTGCAATTTCAACAGGATATGCAATAATTACAACAAAATATGCAGCAACAGTTGCAACAATTCCGACAGGAGACAAAAGCAAGTTAATAGAGCATGGAACACCAAAAGGTTCAGATGGCAATAAGGCCCAATCGTCTAGAATGACAAAGTGAAGAGGAAGCCGTATCAACCCAAGGTACCCAATGTATGTTTATGCGGAAACTTTACAAATTAATGAGGAACTTGAGAATTTTGAGGTCAACCCTCAACGAATTGCTTGTGTCGAAGAAGTTAAGAAGGAGCTCGAAGATACAAAGGACACTTCTTTTTTATTGGAGGCTAGTACTGAGTCCATGATTATTTTTGAGACTAACTCTTTACCTTTACATAACAGATTAGAGGAATTAAATGATGAAGAAAAAGGTGAAGAGACGTTTGAAATATTTCCTGAGTGTATGGAATCAGTTAGGATTGAGAATCTAAGGATAGGGAAGATACTGGATGAGGATGATAATCAACTAAGGCCCTATTCGGAACTATCTCATGTGGAGGAGCCGCACGTGACACCTGAAGATCACAATTTTTTCACATGAGGAGGAACCAAGGAGTCAAGCTAGCGACCCTAAACAAAGGCCCTTCTTAGGAGGCAACCCAAGGGAAGTAAATTTCTTTTCCTTTACATTTCTGCATTACTTTTTATATGCATATATGTTTTTGAATTTGTTTGTTTTACTTGTTTTTAAGTTTTCAATCAAAATGAGAGAAAGAATAAAAAATGAAACAAACATTTTCTCGTTTTCTATTGCTTATGGGATTATATAATCATGATTAGAGTGTGAATTAATTAGAAAATTTTATAGTAACTTTAATATGTACTTTTACTCTTATGATTGGTCAATATGCATTATCTGTAGAAGAGTAGTGACTAATGGTAGACAAAGCTGGTGAGATTTTGAGCCTTATTTGACTGACACATATCAATCTCATTACCTTTTGATAATGTACGACCTTCATGACATTTGTTTCTTGATTTTGCATTGAATTTATATTCAAGACCACATTTTTATCACATGCATTAACTTAGATATGATTAGGCATTCTTTGCTTTTTATAAACTACATTAGCCAAATAACCTATATATTGACATGATTTTTCCTTGATAAACCCTTTTGAGCTTTAGCCTTTCTTTTTATGCCAACCAGATTACTTGCTTTATACTTAACCAAATGTCTTATCTAAGCCATAAAGCTGGTGGGACATTTGTGATTGGTGAGTTTATAGATGTACAAAAGTGTAAGTGTGGGGGTGTACATATATGTGGGTTAGTTAGTGTTGGGATGATTTGTTATGTCTTGTCATTGAAATTCTCATGTTGATGTAGTTTATTTTAGTTTTATAAGGAAAAGAAAGAAAGAAAAGAGAAAAGAAAAAAAGAGAAAAGAAAAGAAAATGAAAAAGAAAGAAAGAAAGAGAAAGAGAAAGAATGAAAATTTTTGTTTAAATAAATGTATCAAATAGGAGTTGCATATATGTTGAAAAGTTGTTTATGGTGAATGCATCTTCCTAGAGTTGTAATGAATGTTTTATTTAATTATGATGAATATGAGGTAGATGTTGGCTTAGAAGATTCACTCTTGTGATTTTATTGTATTATTGGCATAAATTGTATGAGTGATTCCTTCAAATTGGTATATGCTTCATGTGGTTTACATATGAGAGCTAAATGGGGTTGTGAAATATAAATGTTGCATTCGTCATAGCTGACGGTACCCAATTTTCGATGAGTGTTGCTTTGTTTCACTAGCTTTGATGACTTTCATACTACTTGACGCAAATGCAACTCACTTTACCTTTGCCTACATTACAATATTGAAAAGTCCTTTGATTCATGATTTTGCATGTGGATGTTAGTAGTGGAGAAATGAAATGATATGCAAAGTTGTGGATTGTCATGATCATGAATGATGTTGAGTGTACTCGTGGATATATTTTAGTTAAACACATTTTTTGAGTCTACCATTAGATTGTTCAGTTTTTAAAGATATTGAATGTTGATTGATCATGAGTAAAAGCTTGGAATGTTGATTTTTTACTATGATTTTTGAAAGTCATTCATCTTTGTTTATGATTATATATTCTTGGAACATATAAGAAATGAGTAAAAGTTATGGGTTTATGAGCTAATTTTAATGTTTTGCCTGAGGATGTCCAAAAGCTAAGTGTGAGGGAATTTAATAAGTGTAAAATATTACATCTTTTATCCTCATAAACTTAGTTCATATAATTATTTTTATTACACATTTGGGCATGATTATTCATATTTTACTAGTTAAAACCCAAAATTATTTATTATGAATTTTACTGTAAAATTGGCCTAGGCTGAACTTTTTTTCAGCTTAATAGATTGATATAATTGTGCTAATTATGTGGAGATGATTAAAACTCTAGCAGTCCACAATTAAGCACCACATGCATTAAAACGATAGTCCATGCAGCAGTATAAGGAGGAAGCTAGCAACAAAATGCACCAGAAGAGAAGAGTAATTAGGAGCAAAATGACAGCAACATGGGGATAAAACGCAGTCTGCATTTCACGCAAACGTCCTGCATACGTGCAAAACACGTCTACAAGTAGTGTCTGCGAAACACAGACTCGGTGTTCGTGCGTGGTGTGTTTTAATGTAAACGCAGATGCTTTGGCCAAGATGCAATGAAAGAGGGTTAAAGCATGAATAGTATCCTAGGACAACCAATTTAGTTCATCACATCCAAGCTACAATAGAGAGGGGCTACAAAGAGTTGGCAAGAGATGGGGTGAGGCATGAATAGTGCCTTAGACCGAAAAACTTAATTGTCCCATTGATGAATAGTGAAGAGAAGAGAGTTGCGTAAGAGAGGAATGGAGGCGCAATGAAAGGGGTCTTCGGCTAATGACATAAGCTGAAACATTTTTCTGGGAGAGATTTATAGAAGGCTAAACATCCCGATGTCAGTTCGGAGGTGACTTCAACACCGATACTCGAGTTAAATATTTTTAATTATTTTATTGTTTCTTTCTCTCATTAAAAATTAATTGTCTTATCCTATGTTAATTGATTTGGGTATTGTGTAAGGATAATTAGATTTTCATTATTGTTCAGTTATTTGTGTATGAACCATTAGATATTGTGAAAAGATGATTTTAATGCATTCATTGAATCGTTGAATTACAAACCCATTGCTAGAATTTCAATATTATCCGTAATTGTTATGTTGAAATTCATGTGTAGCGACTAATGATTCGTAATTATTAGGGATAACATAACCTAGGTTAAATGATGCATCGTATATGATTGTTGCCTTAATTAATTGGTTTTGCTAGTTCGTAATGCTACTGTCTAATTAAATTCAGAGATCGTATCCTAGGTTATTTGGTGGTTAGGTTTAATTAACGATCGTATCTTGATTAAACAAAACTTAAGGAAAAACTCGAGTTAGTTATTAACCTACGATTAATAGTTGTTAGGAGAGTTTGAGAACAACAAATCAATGAAATATGCCTAATTAAGGTGTAGGCCAAGATTAAACCAAAAAACCTGGTCCCTACTGAATTCTCCACTTTTATCATTTTTGCATGTTTTTTAATGTGTTTTTATTAGTTAGTTTCATTTTATTTTCTTCTTTCAAAAAAATCCAAAACCCCCCGTTAAACCTAAACACCAGTTACTTTCATTTCATAAGCTTCATACACACTCTTAGTAGGATCAACCTAAACTCACCACTGCTATAGTAGTAGTCTAGTTATTTTATTTTGACTAGTGTTACGAGGCGTAGTAATTAGATAAGTGATGAATTATCTTCACCTTTGAAGTTTTTGTAGCCTTCTTTTAGCACTTTGCTCCTCTCCACCGAAGCCTCTTACTCCCTCTCAACTTCTAGAATTTTTCTTGAATTTGGATCATCTTCACTTGGATTTCTTGTAAGTTATTGCATCAAGAAGTAGGTCCTACTATTTTTGGTTCTATTGTTTTGTTAGTGTTGAAATTTCCACCTTGATCTTAGATGTATGCTGATTGCTTGGAAAGGCTGGATTAGCTGGTTCTTTGGAGTAAAAATTTGTAGTTAAGAAGGTAAAGGAATGCTAAACTTGATTTCATGCTATAATATGAATTATTTGATCCTTGAATTGGATAGAATATGTATTGAACTGATAATGAATTAAGGTTTGGAAAATGATACATGTTTGATAGATTACTTTAGATGTTGATACCTGAAAGATCATAGATTGTGAGAAGCTTAATGAATGATTCTTGAATTGGTTTGGACAAGAATTTGATAAGATACTGAAGCATGAATAAGGTCGAATTAAAGTGAAATTGATGGACTTTGGTGAAGGTGTGTCGAATGGAAGTGAAGAAGTTAAGTTTTGGAAACAAACTGAAGGTTGGGGTGAGTGAACCTTCAGTTCACTCATCCCATGATCATGGGATTTATAAGGCACATTTCCACGGTTGTGGGAAATAGTTAAGAAGACGAAAAACTTGGTTTAGTGCAATTGTTGAATTATATAAAGTTAGGTCATTTTATTTGGTACATTGGGACTTAATTAGACTTGTTTAAGGTGTGAAATGAACTTAAATTGAGGTTAGATTAATTGAGTAAAATGTAATTTAGTTATGGATTGTTAATTGAGGTAATTACTTAAGGAATGTGTGGTTAGTAAATAATGTGTCTAATGTTTAAATGTATGGTGTATTTAAGGATTAATGTGTCCTTGTGAACACAAATGTGTTTCAAAGGATTTATGTGATGTGAATTGAATATAATTGTTTATGAATTAGGAATTTGTGCTATATGTAATGTGTAAATACATAATGCATGTATTGGTACATTATTGCAAATATTTATGTTCACAAGGTAAGTTAAGTTGTAGGATATAAAAGATTATGTTCAATTTAAGACAAATGGAATAAAGACATATGTTGTGCACTACATCTTTTGTATGTGGTTCTGAAATATGAAATGTTTTGTTTTAAACTGACAAGTCCTAGTTGTGGATAAATAGGCATGTCTAGGAGGGTCTGCAGCTGCATTTATAACCAAACACTAAGGTGTCTTCTGTGACTAGACACTTCGGTGTCTTCTGTGCCAGACACTTCAGTGTCTTCTAATTTTAAACACTTCTGTGTATTATGTTTCAGAGACTTAAGTCTCTTCTGTTTTAGACACCAAATATAGGCATCTTCTGTTTTGCTCCCGTTACCCACTTTTGTAAAAAAGATTAGCAGGCTAACTTATTTTGTATTATGATACATACTCAGTTTTAATATAATCAAGCTCTATTATGAAATAACTAAGTTCTGTTATGATATAATCAGATATTATTTAGATACAGTCAAGTTTTGTTCTAGTACTTTCAAGTTCTGTTATGATATTATGGTATTCTATTCTGATACTTGTAAGTTTTGCTCTGAAGCCAATATATCCTGTTTTGATATGTTATATTATGTTCTAAGATACATATTAATTGGATTGCTCTTTAAAATGAATAATTAAAGATTGCTTGAGATGTGATCTGATTATATAATGTTAGACGATTGTTAGAAACAATCACCAATTTATATCTTTTTTCGTTATTTCCCTTCTAAGCTTTATACTCAGCATGGTGGTTTTGCCTCTATGTAAGTTCTGATATGAAGGTTTAAAGACTAGGACAAAGACAACCGTAGTGGCCAAGGAGATTGTGTTTTGTTTTGGAAATGTTCAATTTATTTTTAGTTGTATTTAATGTAATGAGACATATTGGAATTTGTATTTTTTTATGATTTGTAATAACCTTAATACATGTTGGATTTGGATTTAAGGCTTGTAAGTGATAAGTACCATGTGTATGTTATATTCTGACTATGACCCAACCTATGAGATGAAATGTATGTTACTTGAGTTTCTAGAATTGTTTAGCATGTTTTGGATTGTTTCAGTATTGTTTTTGTGGCATCTGCATATCCTCCCATGAGGTATATAGGTGTTACATCATCTAGTATCAGAGCATGATTTAGGCAATTCTAGTTTAGCCAGCGCCTAACTATTGCTTATACTTGGATATAAGAGTTGTGTTTGGCCTAATGCAGGTTATCCCATGTTTTGGTTTTAGTTTTGAGTATGGAAAGATCTCATGAACCCATTGACAAGGTTGCAAAGAGTAATAATGTTGCGCGATCTTATCCATCTTTATCGGGACCATCTAGGATTAATCAAGGTGAAGCTGAAGTGCCACCTCCTCCACCTCCAGCTTAGAGGGAGGCTTTGGTTATACTATCGTAAGACATAATGATGTTATTACATCGTATGACCGCACCCAAATCTCTAATTAATCAGTTGTGGAAGTATACACTAAGGAATTTACTAGAACATCTCTAGAGGAGTCTAAAAGGGCATAATTCTAGTTGGAGAAGGTGAAAAGCGTGCTAGATGAAATTAGTTTTCCATCAGATCAGATGGTGCACTATGCTATCTCTCTTCTTTAGGAAGCAACCTATGAGTGGTGGAAGTTTGTTTTGAGGAATCCTCAATTACCGGAGCTTTTAACTTGGGATTTCTTTTCCTAAGAGTTTAAAGTCAAGTATGTGATGGAAGGCTATAGAAAGGAGAAATGGAAGCAGTTCTTGAACCTAAAGCAGAGAAACGTGTCTGTTGTTGTAGCGCCCCCTTACCGTAAGGTACACACCGGGACGTCCGTGGATCGTTCCGACGCATATCCTACGGCAAGGAAGTGCTACGATTGAAACAATCACTAAATACTCGCATGGCATCAAAACAATTAAACTGAATTATGCAAAACACTAAATTTTTCAAACCAC
>JAOSBK010000005.1:11873627-11892050 GCA_027568895.1 Erythroxylum shatona | reverse complement strand
TCATTAATGTTATTCCAACATTACATGATCACACCTTATCAAAACTCTCATTTCTTCTTATAAATTCTCCAAAATTCCAAACCTTCAGGTCTATTATTCACTTTCAATTCAAAAAGTGAAAATGATGTAATTTGGTCTTACTCTCTTCTAGGAAAGTGTTTCCCAATGTCTTATGTTTCTATTGACACCAAAATCACTCAATTTGGCCAAGAAATTTGGAAGATATGCCTCAAACATTTTCTAGCTGTTTATATACAAAAATAGTGTACTATACACAACTTCCATCCAGAGTTTGAATATCTTAGAGAATGAATCAAAATTCAACTTCTTCAGATAATTTATATCCCTATTTCTCTACTTTATTCCAAATCAAAACCCATCTCATTTGGATGAATAAAGATCAAGATATAACTGAAATATCCAAACATGTTAAGTGAAATCACACCAGTTCATACACTTCCAACAGATTCCTTCACTTTCTTCCAATCAAAATATTCCAAATCAATTCAAAATGATACAATTTTTCATGGAGAGATTTAAAAATGTGTTAGGAATCCATTGGTTCAAGAATTACTTCATTTGGAGGTCAGATGGTGAAGTTATACCCTCAATCCTATTGTACCTATTTTGGTACAACTTGAGTAACTTTCTCTAGAGACCTCAGATTGAGGCCATTCTTAGACTACTTGAAAGAAGACTTCTAGATCTACAACTCTTGTGAAGACCCCAAAATGAAATTATGTCATTTTGGAAACACACATCCTGTTTGAAAATCACATCGTTTGACTGTGTGTCTTTTGGGTTAGATTGTGTTTTTGCATCAAAACACACGGGCCGTGTGAAATTACACGACCTGACCGTTTGACCTTCAAATCTACTAAAATTTCCTGCTCCAAAACCCCTCCAAAGTATCCTACACCCATACTAAGATCACCTATACACTTAATCTTCCCAAATTCACCACTTCTTATGCAATTATCCCTCCATAACCATTTAAACACTAAACAAATTTTTCATTCATTCTCAATTCTCAACTCATTGATTCATCATCTCAACTAGATAACTTCCTCAACTGCACCCAATTTCAACTCAACATTATCCATACACATTTCATATTCCACACTTGATCATAAAACCCAAAATATAACACATTCCCATACACTCAAAACGTAACACAACATAAACATTCATCCATAACTTTACTACACCCAGTTCCAAATTTCATGTCAAAATTTAAGACTCTTATAGACAGAATTTAAATTCTATGTCTTCATAAGAAATGTAGCTATATGTCTCTAGTTTAATCCCAATCAAGAATCAACTCATTTGGATAACTACAGAACAAGTTATGACTAAAACACAAAAACATATCAGTGGAAATTTTTCTGCTAACATTTTCCAGATATTCAAACTTTCAACATTTACAACTAACTCATCTTACACGTAAATTATCTCTTCCATTTCATTTCCTCATCATTCTCTACCCAATTCAACTTAATAATTCACTCACAAACAAATCATGATATAATTGATCATTAACCAAAAACAGAGCATATAAACTTACCCATTCATAACCAATTTCTACACTCATCTAAAACCCACTTTGATGATCATTCAACCCCTAAAACATCCCTATAAATCATTACTGATCAAGCATGTATAAGCAAGAAATTTTACACACCCTTCTCTATTCACGACATCCATATACCCAAAACACAAATTCATGAAATTAACTTCTAACATCACAAATGCTTCATTTAACGAAAAACCCATGATATTTGACAAGATTCTTACTTGATTTAGCTCTCAATTCCTCAAATTCTTCAAAAAATTCAAAAATCCATAACTTCTTCAAGATCTCACGATCATCATCATCTTGAGTTTGAAAAGTTTGGGTTTTTGGTGAGAATGGAAAAGAAAGCAAGATGAAAGAGTAGCATGAAAGGTGATCAAAAATCAAGAAGAAGAGAGGAAGAGAAGAGGAGCTACGAAAATGAGGAAGAGAACAAAATATCTTGGTCTTCTCATATGAAAGCATCGTGAATGACAAAACAAAAGGGGGAAAAAGCTTTTAATTAAACAAGGTAGTGGACTTAAGGCCATGTTTGGCAAGTGACTTATGTCACTTGCCACATGTCCAATTCTTATAACCTAAGTCCAATTTCTATTCTAATTATCTCCCAATTTCCAATGGCACTTGTCAATATTTCCTAAAGTCATTTATCAAAATTTCTATTGCCATTGGACAAAAGTTTCTACTTCCATTTAACAATTGTTTTGCCACTTGGTAATTTTTCCTAGTCCAAAAATACCCTATAATTTCTAAAAATTTCTCTAAAGATTCCCAAAAATTCTAAATCAATTTATACACTCCCCAAATCAATTTTCAACATATAAAAAAATCACATTTCCCAATATATTCACATATATAAACAATTATACCCGGAAATTGTCAACAAATACATGTATAATTATCTTTATATGAAAAGATTCAATATTCATGTGCATGTGCATCTTATGTATGCATGAGCATGAGATGTGTTTCCTAATTTATCATTAATCTCTCACCTAGGTAACGGGATGTTACAACCTTAGTATAGCATCTTCTGTCCTTGGCATTCAGATTTACGAGGACATATCTCAACACTCATCAGATCTCTCAAAGAATGCATACATTGAGTATGCGTTATAAAGGTGTAATACGGTTGATAGTAAACCTGTCGTAACACCTGTCTCTCCAGTGAGAGATAATCTTTGTTAAAGTACCCAAAGAATAAAGTGAAGAGAAGGATTATGAGGAATGTTCCGTATTTTAGTACAGTGGATGGCTGATGTATGCTCGGCTATGTACTAGATAGGGCATTGCAATCACTGGTTGACTGTTTGGTCAATATTTGGTTAATCTAGTTATAGACTTTAGGAATGCAGTCTAGCGAGTATTGAGATACTTGAAGGAATCAAGGATTATATGTTGACATATAGAAAAGTCAACAAACTAAACCTCATAGGGAATTTAGATTTAAAGTTAACTATGTTTTCGGATGATCGAAAGTTTAATTAAGGTTAGAGTTCAAGTTTGCAGATGGTACAATGTCGTAGAAATGTGTCATAGAGACACGTGTAACTTCCTCGACTAGGCATGCAGAGTGCATGCCAAGGGGCTACTTCGCAGACGGTTTAACTCAGAAATTTAATTTCTGAGTGGTCTGTGGTCCATTCAGTGGCTAGACCCATTTGGTTTTACTGTGGCATTCTTCTTACAGTGTTGTTTATGACAACGAAGAATATCACAGGGTCATAGCAGTTGAAGATCAATTATTTGGTCATAAAGATGTTGACATGAAAAGTGACATTAAGGTTTGGAGCATTTAAGGACTGAGGAACTGTGAGTCGATCTTTTAATTAAAGGACTTCACCCACTTGTGTTTGTAACACAAGTATACAGTATGGGTGTTTTAATGTCCTTAGACACTGTCAGTTAGCGGATCGTTATGTTTGCTCCATTTGTACATTTTAAAGTATTATGATAGTATGGTGGTTTATTGATAAAGATGATCATCGTTTATTCTCAGTATTACGTGCCATCATACATTGTCATAGTACATGTGAAAGTTTTAAGATTTGTGTCAATCTTAAGCATTTGAAGGTCATTGGGCATATATATATACATATTGACCCTGTGCCTGTGTCATTTAGACGCATACAGTTTAGCATAGATATCTATAAAGTTTGACATGACATAGGGGGATATAAGTTTTTAATCACATAAAAGTTCTCTAATGCAGTTTAGCATTCAGTTGGAGAACATAAAGGTTTTTTCTAATGTTGTTTAGCATTTGGTGAGAGAAAACAGGATTTCTCTAATGCAGTTTAGCACATGCGGTTTAGCATAAAGTTGGAGAAACCGAGACCTACAAACGAAGATGATACAATTTAGATCATAAAGGTATCATCATAGTTTGGCACACTCCATTTTCCCATTCATGTTAGTGAGGTATTAGTTATTCGTGATTGTATTGGATCTGTGTCACACAGGACACATGCATCTGATGCTTTTCGGTATCGAAAGCCTTACGAGATAGAATGATGGACTTTCGTTATCTTTGGATCAAATGTTTTGTTTTCAAAACTTAGTCAACTATACAGTAGCGTGGCTTAACTGAGTTTTAAAATTATTTTTAAACTAGAGTCAACTTTAGTTAATGATTGTCCAAAGGGGAGATTGTAAGACATTTTTATCCTTAGGGACAATTTTGTCTATGTCTCATAAAGTTGGACAACATTAACTGCAATTTTGGTTTTTAAATAAATTATCGGTTAACTTACGTTGTTTGATTCAGATAAAGATAATAAAGTGGCCCACTAAATGATCTAGATTAATGGATTGAAGTTCGGGTAGAAAATGGGTCCCGATTAGTGTGGACTGGGTCTATATCGGCCTTGTGATGGGGAAGCCCGATATGGAAGCTATATAAAGGTTAAGGTCTCCTGCAGTTACTCAAGAAATCATTCAAGAGCATAAGGATTCCTGACCCGTTAGGAAAGCTCATGATTTGAGAAAACTATAGAAAGGCCTAGCCTGTGAGTCGATGATCATTTTCCACTAAAGGTCTCGGAAGATTCGGAGACGTTTGGAGCTCGGAATTGTCATCGGAATCAGAGATGGAACCGAAATCCAAGTATTCTGCATTACCTTCATTTTTAATCCTTTCATGTAGATCCGAGATATGTAATAAGGCTCCCACTATGTGTTACAAATAGATCCTAATTAATATGGACCAGACCCATATCGGCCTTGTGATGGAAAAGCCCAATATGGAAGCTATATATAAAGAGTAAGGTCTCTTGCAGTTGCTCATACAATCAATCGTAAGTGTAAGGATTCTCTGACCCATTAAGAGAGTTTATGTTTTGATAAAACTATAGAAAGACCTTACCTGCGTCCCAAAGAGTAGTTCTCATAAAGACAGCAGTGGATTTGCGTTTGTTTCAATTTTGGAAAGCTCACTTGAAGTTACGGAGACCGAAATCTGGTATTTTTCGCATTTCTTTGTTTCTTTCCCTTTCACGTTCGATCTGGGATACATAACTAAGGTACTGTTACATATTACATATGGTATCAGAGCGGTGATGTGATCGAGTGGTTAAAAGCGAAAAAATTTTTATTTTCTCTCCATAATTTTTTCAGAGATTTTCTGCTTCTCGATTTTTTCTTGCTTTTTATTTCATGAAAGTAGTATATATATGTTTAACCTTGAGAAACGGGATGAAAACAAGCCCTGGACCACAAAAAAGGTCCCTGAACTTGTTGGAAATTGTCATTTTTTGGCAATGGTGATGATGACCGTCAAGCACATGCTCAACAGCACACAGTACAACCCTGAGGGACGATACATGTAGCGCCTGCGATGCACACGTCAAACATGAGTTGACACATGGATGGACTATGTTACACCATGTGTCAGTGCGTTTGGCACGTGTTGCACACACGTTGTTCACTATTGAGGTGCGTCGCTAGGTGGCGTGTGTACTGCACGTGCTGCATTCCACTAACGTCAACACTGTAGTGCACTGCAGTGCGCTAACGCAGTGTTGACATCATGTTAACGTCAGTTGTGAGCATTATCCAAAAAAAACACAAATTTCAGATTTCCAGTAAGGCTGCCCTGGGGTGTTTTAAACATCACATGAGGGAGATACTTCAAGTTTTTGTGTCTCGGGTCTTATGTTCAGTGTTCAAGATTGCTTGATAGTCACATGGAAAAGGAATGAAGAAATTTTGAAGCCATTTTTGAGTGAATTTTCATGTAACGAACTTGTCATAAGGGAAATACATGAGGTTCTCGTGTATTTGGTGGTCGGTTCAGTGTCTAGTGATAGTCACTTTACTGAGATTTTTTTTTACTAAAGTCTCAAATGAAGTTTTCATAGAATGTCTTTCGCATAAGTGTGTGACAATAAGACTGTGCATTCAAATTTTTGCATTTATTGATGTTACATTGTCACATACCATATGCCCGTAAAGAATATCAGGATAACATAAAGATGTATCTTTTGTGTTTGTGGACTTTCTGAGTGCTAATGAGGATGTATTCACCAAAGTAGCCTTTCAATTCAGTATTTTGAATTGCTCTGCTTGCATGTTAGAGGATGTCTTTAATTTTATGTTTAGTTATTCTGCCCAAAGGTGTTGGCCTTACATAACATTTTGAGATGTGCATAAAGGCATTAGATGGAGGAAAGTTGTTGCTCATGTGATCTATCCTCCTAAAGGTGGTAGTGTCATATGAGTTGATAGTTTGTACTCTGATCACTTTTATGTAGAGGCCTAATTGTATATATTATGTTTTCAACCTAAAGGTGTTTCATAATATGTTATCCTATATTTGTGCTAACTGAAATATTTTTATTTTGTGGTCACCTTTTTGTCAACAAAATCAGTATCACCATTAAAACCTTGACCGGTTTCAATACAAAGAAGTGGATGGAGGATTTATTGAATGCTATGGAGATAGATAAGGTTGATATGGCCATACGGACGGATAGGCCATCTCTACCTACATCTATTAGTTCAAGAGTTTATAAAACAACCTATGAAACTTAGGATCAGTCTAACATATTATATCTGATGACCATTAAGAGATCTATACCTGACCATCTACTAAGTGGACCTCCAAATACAGATATAGTGAAGGAGTTTCTTGATAATGTCTCCCAAAGGTACACAATCTCATCTAATTTTGAGACAAGTGTCTTGATGAAAGAATTATTCTTCATAAGGTATATGGGAGAAAGGGGAGTGATGGAGTATATATTGAGAATGATTCATCTTCACAATAGACTAAAGATGCTAAACATTCCTCTTCCTGATGTCTTCATTGTTCACCAAACTCTGAACACACTCCCTCCAGAGTTTAGTAATATAGTGATGACATATTATTTGTAGGTTGAGGGATGAGACTTTAATGCTTTGATTGTCTTTTATGTTACTGAGGAGAAGAAGCTCAAGTTTGCTACTTCTACAACCCTCAAAGCAATTAAAGGGAAGGCAAAGATAAAGCCTACTAAAATCAAAGGTAGAAAGACTAAATCTTCTGCATATGTTGATGTTGGTCAATCCATAAAGAATCCAACAGTATAAGGCCTAGAAAGAAAGACTGTGACCATCAGGTAACTCCTTGGCTCATCAATTTATGAATATAATTTGTGATAGTCGCATTAAGCACTTGGTGGCTATATAGTGGAGCATCTAATCAAGGTGCTTCCATAATGCAAGGGTACATATCTAGAATAAAGTCAAATAAAGAAAAGGAGGAACTGATAGTTCATAGCAATGAAGAAGTATAAGTAATATCTATGGGGAATGTATATACTGAACTTTGTAGTAAGGTTCATTTGGGTTTTACACAACACATTTTATATGTGATTTTTTGATTAATTTTGGACAAAGAGGGTTAATGTTTTGTGGTTAATGCTTTATACAGTTGTTGTGTAATGCAAAACATAATATTACAACTTTCTTGTCCTATGATTTGTATAAAATGTGTCTTATCCCGAATTAGATAAATGATTCTTCGTATCTTGCTAACAATTCATAAAATGAAGGACCTTAATGAATGAGAAGTCATACATGGTTGACATGAAAGTTTAAGCCACGATTCTAAAGCTAGGGTTGAGAGATTGATCAAGGAAAGCATTTTTTAATTCTAGATTATGATGATCTGGGAACATGTGCTGACTGTTGTAGATGTAAGTTGACTAATAAAGATATTAAGATCAACTCATGCTTTTGACTTGTTAAGTCTAATACATAAAGATATCGATAGACCTTATACAGTTTCATTGTGAAATTTTAAATGTATTCTGACATTTGTTGATGATTATTTCCATTACAGTTATGTGTTCTTACTTAAAAACTGAAGGTTGAGAACTAATTGAGAAAATTGATCAAGATAGTAAAATTTGACCGTGGAGGAAAATATCATAGCAGACATGGTGTTTCAGGACTTTAAAAGGTGTGTTTTCTAGGTATTTGGAATCACTTAGAATAATGACTTAATTCATTTTATTGGGTAGTTATAAAAAATTTGTGTTACCGAAAGTCGTAACTGCATCCTAAAGGACTTGAAGAACTCGATGCAGAACAGGACTATTCTACTTGATTATCTAGAAGTTTGGAAACTTAACCATACCCACATTTGTGTATGGGGCTACCCTATTAAGGTAGTATAATCCTTATAAAGATAAATTGCATGCTCATTCTGCTCATTACTGTTTAGTAAGATATCTAAACCATTTTAAGGCTACATCGTTTACTATATAGAAGGAGGGACCAAAATAGTGGAATCATAAGCAACTAAGTTTCTGGAATACAATGTCTATGATGATGGTGGACCTTTTGACCCTTCAAATGATGACAGGGTGGATACTACAGTTATTATATACCTACTACTCATACAGTTAGATTTAGCGGATCTAGGTCTTTGTACCATACTTATATAGGAACAGGAAGCCATACCTATACACATAGTGGTTCCTGGGGGTATAAAATCTAATGCAGTTAGGTAAATCCACCAAAGTGAGACAACCTGTTATCCTATATGATTACTTAGTCTATCAAGTGTACAGGACTATGCTATTAGACATACTACAGATCCAGTTATTTTTATAGAAGCTGTTTTTGGATCCATTGCGGATGTGTGGTGGGATGCAATGAATAACGAGATGCAATTCATGAAGCATAGTAAGGTTTCAGAGCTAGTTGATTTGCATCGGAACTGCAAACCTGTCAGTTGTAAATGAAGTTTTAAGACCTAAAGGATATCAGGTTAAAGTTCAGTAGTTTATGGGCTTGCTCAGTTACCTAATGGTTCACTCAGGGAGAAACGTTGACTTTATGTTACCTTTTCTCTCATATCCTCGTAGGGTACATTTTGAGTGATTAAGGAAATTGTAGCTCATAATGATATGGAGTTACATCAGATGGTTGTCAAAACTGCTTTCCTGAGTAAAGACCATTATGAAGTAGTCTATATGGTACAACCTGAAGAATTTCAGGATCTAAATGGAACTAACATGGTTTGCACATTATGCAGATAAATATATGGTTTACATCAAACCTTTAAAAGTGATACCTTACAGTTGATAAGGTTATGACCTCTTTTGGCTTCATAGAAAATAAAATTAAAAGATGCTTGTACTATGAGGTCAAGGGGAGCAAAATTATCTTCATATTACTACATGTGGATGATATACTGCTCACATCAAATTACTTGACCATGTTGTATAAGGTTAAGCAAGTTTTGTTCAAGAACTTTCACATGAAGGACCTTAGTGTAGCATCTTCTGTTTTAAGTATTCAAATTCACTGGGACAGATCTCAACACTCATCAAACCTCTTATACAATGTATACATTGAGTATGTGTTACAAAGGTTTAATACAGTTAATTATAAACCTATCGTAGCATCTATCTCTCATAGTAAGAGATAATCTTCGGCATAGTATCTAAAGAATAAAGTAAAGAGAGAGGTTATGAGGATTTCTCCATATTCTAGTATGATTGATAGCTTGATGTATGCTCGGCTATGTACTAGGCAGGATATTGCATTCACCATTTGACTTTTTGGTCAATATCTAGTTAACCCAAATGTAGACCATTGAAATGCAGTCAAGCGAGTGTTGCGATATTAAAGGGAATTAAGGATTATATGTTGACATATAGAAAATCAACAGACTAAACCTCATAGGAATAAACCTCGTAAGAAATTCAAATTTAGATTTTAGTCAAATGTAAGGATGATCGAAAGTCCACTTAAAGTTACAATTTTAAGTTTGCAGATGCTACAATGTTGTGGAAGTGTGTCAAGTAGACATAGGTAACATCTTCGACTATGTATGCAGAGTGCATGCTAGGAGCTATTTAATGTGAGCAGGACCATAGACCATCGAGCAAGGCCAGGCAGAGAGCTAGCCATGCCATAAGGGCCCATGACCAAAGCTAGGGCCAAGAGACTTAAAGAGGCTCTTTATATGCATGTGGGCTTTTATCTTAAGAGGATGGCAAGCTCCAAGCCTATTGGAGAAGAGTTTAATGGAATTGAGCCCAAACTAATCCATTTAACTCAAATCCTTTTACCAGATACACTTAGAGCTTGAAGACACAAAAACTTAGGCTATTTTAATACTTCATCACTTAAGCCCAAGGAGTGTTTGGTGCACCACTTATTTTATTAGTGGGAGTGGGCTATTTAATTCACTTAATCCCAAGAGCATATGGATCCAGTAGTGACGCCACACATTAGACTTATTTATTTAGTTTTTGGGCTTTGTTTTATTTTGAGCTTCCATATATTTTAGCCCAACCTTTTATTATTTAACCTAGGTATAAATATGTGTCTTTAGGTCAAATTTTTGCAAATTTTAGATCAAAATTGCTGGAGTGTCGTCGACTTCAATAAGGAGAAACATTATTTTTTTGTTCTTGTTACCTTTCAAACCATCTTTCACTTATCAATTGCTTTTCCAATTGTGACGTGCCAATTGTTCGTTTCTCTTAGTTTTATTTTGATCATCAGGATTGTTTGGAACAAGTTTCTAAGAGGTGTCATATAAATCAAACCTTGCGTATCTTTATTTTCTTGATTGTTGAATTCAAAATTTCCATCCTTCTTAGTTCCTCAAGGTCGAAAACACACCAAAACAAAACACACATCGAAAACACCATCAAATTGACATCAATCCTTCCGTGGTGCGCGTTATTTTGGTATCAAAGCCTTGGTTTGGAGTAGAATTCTTATTCAACTCCAACAAAATTCAAGAAACCACTGCCCATCACCAATCAATTATCGTTGGATCATCAATTCAGGTGTGAATTAACTTTTGGCCTAGGATTTCAATCTTTCTTCTTGTTTTTATTTTAGTTAGGGATTTTTCGGCTTATATAAAAAAGTCAAAAAATTTTAAAAAGACGAAAAATTCAGAAACAAAATCTGAAAAATTAAAAATTAAAAAAGTTTGAAAATAAAAAAATTCAATAAAAAGTCTTACAAAGTCGGAAAAATTTGAAAAAAAATACAAAAAAATTTCTGTTTTTCCTATACTTTTTACTTGACTGTGGTTCATTTGAATCAACCGTGACAAATAGTTTCAAAATTTTTAAGATTTGCTAGCATGTTATTAGTTATTGGTTTGGGTTGCTTTTATTTAAGCTACATTTGGGAACAATGATTTGTTGAAGGTGTGGTTCTATTTGTAACTTGGGTTTCAGAGAACATTGAGTGGTAAAAGGCAAGAGTATGTGAGCTTATTTGAGGAAGTCATTGTCGTGACTTAAACACGAGGGGAGTGACAAATTCTTAAGTGAAACACGTAAGGGAGTGATTGTGAGGTTGTTTTCTACTAACCTTCATTTTGCAGGAAAGAACATTCACTAAAATATCACAAGAGAGCGGGAATTAGAATGAAGGTAGAGTGGGGGAGACGAATGCCCTTACATTGAGAGCCATACAGTAGTCATTTGAGTGGTTCAATCTCTCTTTTGAACGTATGAAGGAGACATTGGATAGTCATGCTCAGCAGATAGAAGAGCTTAAACGTAGGGTACATAAGGAACCTCAGGTTAGGCGTACTGCCTTTCGCCAACAAGCACCACCACCTCGTCAACAACCACCATGGTATGAGTCTGAGGAGGGGTTTGATGAGGAGGAGGAGGATTATGAAGAGCACATGCCCAGAAGAGCTCGGAGAGGAGAACCTCTCAACAGGTGAGATGGAGACCTCAAATCTATTAAGATGCAGATCCTAGTATTCAAGGGGAAGAATGATGCTGCGGCATACTTGGAGTGGGAAAGAAAGGTTGATTTGATCTTCGAGTGCCATAACTTCTCAGAGGAGAAGAAGGTAAAACTTGCTGCTGTTGAATTTACAAATTATGCCCTAATATGGTGGGATAAGCTTGTGACCTCTAGGAGGAGGAATGGAGAGAGATCCGCCAATACTTGGGCAGTAATGAAGGCATGTATGAGGAAGAGATTTGTGCCTTCTTACCATTATAGGGAGATGCACCAAATGTAATACCCCACTCCTGCAAGACACGTACCCGAAATCCTGAGGGATATTCAAGTCTGTGCCCCACAAGGGTGGCACGCTAGAGCACTTAATCATTCAAAACTCAGTACAATTTTTTTTTGAAACCACAAACATAAAGTGCGGAAATCAATAACCAAATTGGGCTCACTTTATTTTATAAACATTTTCAATCATAACAATACAATCATCAGAAATTTCAATAGCCATTTGGGCCCATTACAAATACAAAATACTTTTCAAAATTTCATTACATTACAAAAGCCATATATAAATATTTTCGAACTGGAATTTATTTCAAAACAAAAATATTCAAATACACAAGTTACAATAATTGTGGAAGACTTAATTTGATGCAAAATAAAGGAAATACTAATGCAAATGCCAACTGATCTCGACCTCTATCTTTTACTTGCATGTCGTAGGTATACTCTTGTTTGTCTAACGGGATGCTCTTCAAGTCTAAAAAGTAATTGCAAATTTTTGGTGAGTTTTGCGAACTCAATGAGGTAACCATCATCAATGGTTCACTCAATTCATGCAACACACCATTTCACATAACATGTAATTCGTAATTTTGCATAATATATCATGTATCACATTTTTACTCTAGCATAGGAAATTTCGACATTTCAATTAATTAACCATACTTGATATAAATGCATATGAAATGCTCATGGGACACTTTCCAGTTATTATGTTGTTATGATCGAGTGCCTAAACTGTTCCGTATCTATTTAGATACCGGGCTCATTAATAACTGTCCCTTATCTGCTTGGGGGATACAGGGCTCATTATATATAGTGAGCCTTAGGCTCTTAATCAATGTTGAGCTCGAGGCTTTTTTAACTCGTTCAGTTTTAAGCTCTGATCGGTGGCTACTCTGGTCACAACTGCTATTATCTGATTTTGCATTCATAAATGGAATGCATGTACCACAATTACTCACATTAAAAATCACTTAGGTCTTTACATTCACATTCAAGTAGCACTTTAATACACATTCCACATTCACAATCATCAGACCTTCTGTCCGAAATCAACAATCAAACACATTCATTTCACATTCATTTATCATTCAAAGCATAATTTAAGCAAATAATAATTGAGAGAAACTGTCTAGGTTACTTACTATTTGCTCCAGAAGCTATTGCCTCGAAGTCCTGGCAACGTCTGGAGGATGGTGCTCAATTCTTTCCTCTATATTTTGCAAAATATACATATATCACAATTTGCATAATTATAAGTGTTTAGTAATGCATATGTAGGAAATGAATTATGTATAATGGATGTTCATGACAATCCCAGGTATCTTTCCATCAATTTCTTCACAAAAAATCTTTCTCATATGAAAACTCATCTAATTATTACTTATACTTAGGTTTATGCCTCACTAAGACCATTATAATCACAATTCATTTCTCATTGGCTTACTTTTAGATTTTTCCAAGACAATCTTTTGGGTCTACTGTTCATGTTATACCCTCTTCTAGAAAAGTGTTCCTCTATGTCTTATGTTTCTATTGACACCAAAATCACTCAATTTGGTTCAGTAATTTGGAAGATATGCCTCTAACATTTTCGGACTGTTCTTATCCAAAACGGTATACTATACACTAATTCCTTCCAGAAATTAAACATCTTAGAGACTGAATCACAATTCAGTCTTCTTTAGATAATTTGTAAGCCTATATCTGTAGTTTACTCCACATCAAAAATCACCTCATTTTGAATCCTATAGATCTAAGTATAATCGAAATAAAAACATGTTTAGTGAAATCATACCAGTTCATAATATTCCAACAGATTCCCTAACTTTCTTTCAACCAAACTTTTCCAAATCAATTCATAATGCTACCGATTTTCATGGAGAGATAGAAATATGTTTAGGAATCTATTGGTCCAATAATCACTCTATTTGGAGGTCGGATGACAAAGTTATGGCTGAAAGAATCAAACAAGTTTCTGTCCTCAATCGTATTGAACCTATTTTGGGGAAACTAGCATAACTTTCTCTATAGATATCTGATCAAGGTGTTCTTTGGATGCTTTTGAAGAGAACTTCAAGATCTACAACTATAATGAAGACCTTAAAGACAAATTCTATTATATAAAGGGTGAAAATTGGACTAGATGATACAAAAAGAATAGTGACCAGAAGAAGTTTCAGTCAACATGAGACGAAGCAGAAAGTCAACCTAAGAAGAAGCAGATGGTCAACTTAAGAAGAAGTAGATGGTCAACTTAAGAAAAAGTAGAAGTCAACCTAAGATGAAATAGATGGTCAACTTAAGACGAAGCAGAATTCAACCTAAGACGAAGCAAATGGTAAACTTAAGATGAAGCAGAAGTCAACCTAAGACAAAACAGATGGTAAACTTAAGACGAAGCAGAAGTCAACCTAAGATGAAGCAGATGGTCAACTTAAGATGAAGCAGAAGTCAACCTAAGACGAAACAAATGGTCAATTTAATATGAAACAAAAGTCAACCTAAGACGAAGCAGATTACACTCCTGAGTATCTCCACTCATAAAGACCACAACTTTCGACTCCGATGTCCAAAAATTTCATATTATATACCATTGAAAAGCTATAAAGATAAGCTACAACTTTCCAAAAGAAATCCTTGATTAAACTAGATGTTACCCTAAATTCAGAACACCAAATTTACCCCTAAGAAAGACTTGAAATTTTGCACTGTGCAAATTTGGAAAATCTTGAGTATAACCATTCAGCTACCAATTTGACTTCATTCAACTCTCAAACCTCAACTCAATAGGGTTTTCAAATAGAAAAATCCCACAATACCTAATCACTAAAATTGGTTATAGAATACTTAAACTCATGTATTTTCTAACTTCATGGCCTAAAACTCTTTCAAAAAAATCCAAAAGATTCAAAATGATATTACCTTGATTCTTCACCAAATGAAGAGATCTTTGGTTCAATTAGAAGCTCTTCTCTTCTTGTTCCTTTTTCTCTTCTTGAACCACTTCAAACTCTCTCTCAAGACTAAGAAATGCTGAAACCCTAGCTCAACTCTTTTCTTTTCTCCCAACCACCGAAATTCTCTTCTTTTTCTTTCTTCTTTTCTCTTCTCTTCTAATTCATGTTTCACCCCTTCTTAAAAAACAAGACTACATTTTTTTCTTTCATTTCTACCCTTAATGAGCCCAAAAAGTCCCTTTTATCCTTCCTTATAGGCCTATGTTCTTTATAACCTTAAGTGTCTTGACAAAAACACCATTTGAACATTCTTATAACCTTTATACTTTATTCCAATCAGCCTATATCATATAACACTACAAGAAATCAATTATTTACCGACAGACTATTCCGTCGGTAAACGGTCAATTTTCGTCAATAAAATAAATTACTGACGAAAATCGAAGCAGAACAAATTCATTGTTTAAAAGACCGTAGTTAAAGTTACCGACGATGATATTTCGTCAGTAATTTACCAACAACCCAAAATATATTACCAATAGTCAATTTTACGTCAGTAAATATTACCGATGGAAAGAAGTAAAGGGAGGTTCCGTCGGTAACATTTAGCAACGGACAAAATTTTGTCAATAAACTGAAGGTAATGAACAATAAACGTCATCTTACTTACCGACGGTTATAGTATTTCCGTCGGTAAAAACTATAAAATTTCTCACGGTATTATTATTCCGTCGATAATAGCAGTTTAGAAATTTTTTTAATAAATTCTAGTTTCATGATGTTGTGATAAATGCATAATGTTAAGAGTTACTAATTATCTGTGCATAATAAATTAATTTGTATATAAATATATATATAATTTTATTAATCAAAAAATTAGTTGATAATATAACGTTAAAATTATTTTAATTGATAATAAAAGCATTACAGTGTGCATAACATATATATATATATAATTTTATTAATAAAAAAATTAATTGATAATATAACGTTAAAATTATTTTAATTGATAATAAAAACATTACAGTGTGCATAACTTATGTTTGTAATTGAAAGTAAATGACAAGGACAAGCTAACGTCGTGGTGATCGTGGGTGCTCTGAACTGCTAAGTCTCCCCTTTAACTATTCCATCTCCTGTCTAAGCTGAGTCACCTGCTCTATCTGCTCTCTCATCTTAGCCTTCTGCTCCATCTGCTCTCTCATATTAGCCATTTGTTCCATCTTCGCTCTCATCTTAGCCATCCGCTTTATCTCCTCTCTCATCTTAGTTGTCTGCTCCATCTGCTCTCTCATCTTCGCCACTTACTCCATCTCCTCTCTCATCTTTGCCACCTGCTCCATCTCCTCTCTCATCTTAGCTAGCTGCTCCATGTGCTCTATCTGTTCATTCACGTTAGCCTCTTTCATGTGAGCTATCTACTCCTTCAATATGTCCACTATGGCCCGAAGCTCGATTACTTCATTGCTGTGCATTGGCCTAGCAGATGCTGCTGTACTGGACAGGAAAGAGCGTGAATAACATGTGTTCGCATATGAACCTAACTCGAATATCCTTCCATAACTATCCCTACCACCCATAACATCAAGATATGTCTGAATCTCATCTACAGGTTGTTCCTCCTGAGACTGTCACTGAATGATTTGTTGTATTTGGTCCTATTAGGAAGTAATGTTTACATTAGTAAGGGATTAATGTTAAGAAATTATAAAAATGTATTAATTTCACATATATTCAGCTCTCTATATCGGGTGTTGATGAATGTCACGACATTATGTTTCTTCGTGTGAGTGTGCAAAAACAGCTGGATAGGTATAGACTTGATGCCCAATGACTTTTCTTACATGTATAACCTAAATTATCAGATATGAACTACAATTTATGTAACATCCCATCTCCGATGGGAAGGGTATTTTAGTAAATTGGGATGGGTTAGAAATAATTCATTGGCATGCATATGCATGTATAGCCTCTATAGTGATATGACTGATGATTTTTGCACATGCACATAGTCATACATGCATTCATGACATTTCCCGGCATAAGTGACTGATGGCGGTCTTTTGTGAAATTTATGGGATATTTGTATTTGGAAAATTATTTGGAGAGCGCCATAAATTGTTTTCTATTTTAAGGGATTTTCAGGAATTTTTCTAAATTTTTCCGGAGAAAATTCCCGAACTGGCAAAATCGCCGGTCTATAGCCTAAAGGTGTTTTTGTTATGGAAAACGTGGTTTTCGTGTTTGAAAAATTATTTGGAGTGAACTGTTATGTGTTTTACAATTTTGGGCAATTTGGGTAATTGTCAAAAAAATAATTCGGGGTATTTGCCCGGACCGAAAAATTTACAACTGGTTGATTGATTTGGGATTTTTGTACGAGAAATGACTTTCCAATGGCACTGAAAAATTTGATACATGATTTTGGGATTTATGAATGTTGAGCCATTGGAATTTGAAGTCGGAATTCGATTGTTTTTGGAAAAAGACCTGAAACATGCTTGAACTCAGGACACGTGGCAAGTGACATATGTCACTTGCCTATTTATTTCATTTGTTTATATAAAAATATCTAAGGCTTGGTAGCTGCCCACGACTCTCTCCTTCACTCATGTAAATAAAAATCACTTTGGAAGCCCTCATTTTCCCACTCACCCGTAGCTTCCTCCATGGCCTTCTCCTTTGAATTTCTTCTTCTCATCCCAAGACAAGAAGGTTTTCCTTGCTTTTGCTTGCTTCTTCTTTTAACATATCCAAAACCAAGTGAAGCCTTGAAAAGAGGATGGTGTGTATGTGTGGTGGAGTGGTTACCGTGAGTATTAGTGAGAGTTATGAAGTTGAGTTAAGCTTGGATGATAGAAGTAGCTACTTGAAGAGTGGAGGGCTTGCAACTTGATTAAGGTAAGAGTTGTGTTTGCTTTCTTTCTTTTGATAGTTAGAAGCATGCATGGAATCCTTTGTGCATTTATTTCATGATGATAAGGTTAGGTTTGAATGAGTTTAATTATGTCCTTGTGTATGGATGAATGAAAAAAATATGGTTTACATTGATTTGGCTTGGTTTTGGCTTGCTTTTTGAAAGACTAGGTGAATGTAAAAATAAAGAAATAAATTGTGTAAGTGCTGCCCCTTTATGCTCTATTATGGAAGTAAATGTTGTGTTGAGTTTGTGGCTGAATTGGAGGTGTAAATGAATGTATATTAATGTAGGTAAAGTGATAGAATGGAAGAGGATGAGGTATAGATGAAATCTGGAAAATTTGATGTTGAACCTATTGTAATGTTTTGATCATAACTAATTGTGTAGGTGAGAAAATGAGGTGAGGTTTGTGCCCAAGTAAACTTTGGGATGTTGGCTTCAATTTAGTGTGAAATAGGTGTTGTTAAATT
>JAOSBK010000005.1:11847020-11861874 GCA_027568895.1 Erythroxylum shatona | reverse complement strand
ACGGATTTCTTGACCGTCGCAAATTTTGTTTATTTCACCGACGGATTAGCGTCTCCCGTCGCTATTTACATACGAACGATGTTCCGTCGTTATATTTCTATCGCTATTTAACAATTTCCTTGTAGTGTGTGCTTTAAAAAGTGAAAAGACTCTATCAAAAGAGAAATCAATATTCATCGGAGCTCACATTGAGCAAATTCTATTTTTCATTAGTTGAGAGCTTGAAGAAGCTTGTTAATTACTATTAGTGTAAAAGGTTGAAGAACTTTGAAAAAGATGTACTTGTGAGCTTAGAGGCTCATCAAATTACTATTTGAAGATTATTAGTGAAACACTACAGAACCAGTATAAATTGGCTTGTTCATTCTTTCTCTTTCCTTAACTCTTAATTTTCCGCATTATAGTTATTGTTGTTTTCAATTTTCAAGAGACTCTTTTCATTTTAAATTTTAATAGGCTCATTTCTTTTAAAATTCAACATGCTCCTATCATTTATGCGAATTAACAGTAACTTGCAAAAAATTTCAACTCACTCACAATTCATCCCCTTGTTGCGTATGTTTGCTTTATCAATACCGGTTAAACTTTTTAAACCTTAAACATCTTATCTTACCGATTTAACTTTCGGTCCAATTCTTAAAATATTTATAATTACATCTTATTTAGGAATGTGATCGTATAGCCTATATTGGATAGTGCTACTTTGGAATTGTCATACTATTGTAAATAGAGGGGTTAAAATCCAAGTTAATAACAAGTCATTCTATTATTTAATGGTATTTTGGTTTACATGAAAAAATTGTTCAAAAATATTGTATGTAATAAATAGCTAACTTCTTAAACCTTGGCCTAATCACGAGGAGTCTTTTTAATTAAGAAAACTTCTTTAATAATTATTAGCTTAGCATGGTATTATTTAACAATAAGAGTTTAACCTGCATACATCAAATTGTATATTTTTCTTAACATTGCATATTTGCTTCTTTTCCTAAACTTCTCACGATGAAGTCTTGACATTTTATATTTACATACACTATGGAAAGCATTGTCAGTATTCTCATAAGCTCATCTACAGCAAAAAGTTTGCTCCATTAAAAAATCAACGAACTCCACTGCACAAGATTTCCCACTTTACAAGAGTTAGGAGAGAGACATCAATTGTATGCAGTCTTTCCTTTGCATTTTTACAAAGAGGCTATTTTTATTACTCTAACTACAAAAGTACAATAATGGTAAACCTTTTTTATTAATAGTAATCCAAAATCTTTTAAAGTATGTTACGTAGTATGCCAAATGGGAAGAACTAACAGGAGATGCAGAGGTCAAAATCTGTCTTTTTTTCTTGTTGAAGTTCCGTATAAACGTCTGATTCATTGTCCAAAACAAATCGTGTCCAAAGGTGACCTAAACAATGACTTCAACAACCCTGATTATGAAAAAAAACTATTTGATCATGAATCATCATGACCAGTTGAAATATGTAGCAGGACAAGTCCTGGCCTACATTTGACATTCTTGAAAGAAAACTTGCAGCTGATACAGATGATGACGATATTAGGCTCGAGTTTGAACGACTGGTTATCAAAGCTAGCCTAATTTGAACAAGTTTATATGGAATTTTCCCTTTCATTGTGATTTTCTAAGTCTGTAATGAAATGATCAACCCTGTAGGACCCTGATGCGCGGATGATTATGTGGGGATGTAATGAAAAGGACAATTTACTGGTGACTCCTAATTTGATTTCATAAGATGATTTTAAAATTGAGTTGACATTAGATAACAAGTGATGGACAGGTGTGCTTAATTTATATAGTTTATGAACATAACTGAAACGTCCCAAGTCAGCCTTTGGGCACGAGATCTTCTCTTCTTTTTCCTTCTCTTTTCAATTTATGCTAAGTCAATAGAGAAAGTTATTTATTCTGGGCTTTGAGTGTGAAGATCTGGTCAAAGTTGTTCACGCCACGGCGGCTCTCTACCGGTCTATTTTGGCCGTTAAGTATGACTGACCGAGGTTAGAGTATGATCCTATACTTATTCATTTACCAAGAGAAGTTTCTTAGTATCATACATGTAACGATATTAAGAGCATACCATGTCAACAGATTACAATTTAAACTGATTCAAACACTCATCGTAACTTTAATGCGGTCATAGGTTTTCGATAGAATGAAAGTGACCTATTTTCACTGTAGTTTCACTTATTATAACAGATATTTTCTTATTTTATATTACTACAAAACATTTTTGTATAAAAATCTTTTGATCATATGTACTCAATAAAATTGATATTATTATTCAAAATTATTTATTAAAATAATTCAATAAAAAACAGTACAAATTTACATGTTAGAATTTCTTATATTAGATGTGTGATTTTTTCTTATATATTCTAAAATAATGTGGAATTTTTTTAAATAATAAGAATTATTTTTTAATGAGTAAAACCTGCAGTATCTTTTTCTCCTTCCAGTAATATTGGAATTTCTTTATCAACTCATTAGAAAATAACGTAATTTAGAGGTGAAGTATGCACATGGCTAGGGAGATTGTCTTCTCTTGATCTTAGCATAAAGAAAGGCTGAGACAAGGGGGGTTGTAGTTGTACCCTAACTAGCAGATCTTCAAAAAAATAAGAGAAGTGTTCACTCTTTCAAGTCATTGCCAGTGAACAGAAATTACAAGTGCACGCAACAACAGTTGTCCGAATCCAATTTTACAGCAACCTTTCTTAAAAATCATATATTAATTAAGTAAGCTTTATTGGAACACTTACACATGTTCATTCTTATCTTAGTTTCCATGAAAACATGTTGAAGGGACAGCAATTGAGGGAGACATCATCTAATTAACTTTTTCAAATGTAATGCACGGTTTAGAATAAACTTCAGCTCTGACTTGGTAACAAAATGGACATGGGAATAGAAGGAAGAAATTTGTTTAACAAATGTTGGGAAATCTTAAAAAAATATAAATTAAGGGAAAATGATTCTTATTCCAATTCTTTTTAGCAATTTTAACTGGGTGGCTCCAAAATTGTTAAAAAATATTTCAGTAATCAAACATATTTATAAGAATGTAAGATAAGGAAAAAGATAAGAGAGGATTAAGGTGTAATGTAACTTGAGCATAAGTTCTCATAATCTACAAAGAGATTGGAGGCTCAAAATTTGTTCTTGTTTTAATGATAATTGGTAATATTTGTTCTTTTTTAATGAAAAATTAAAATAAGATTCTTAAAGAGTATCAAAATCAGTTTATTTATGATAAATGATATAAAAACTCCTAAAGAAAATTCTACAAGTTTTTTGTCAATTTATTTTATCACATTTACTATCATATAACTTATTGTTGATTATGTAATAGAATTTGTTTATTTAAACAATAGTTTACATTAGAATTAATAAAAGGGTACTTTAATTTTATTGATGTTGTAAAGTATTTTCTAATAAATTTTAAATAATATTTCTAAAACATACGCTAAGTTATAAAAGAAATTTGTTTTTTTTTTCACTTAAACACCAACTATTAGGGTCTTTGACTTGAAATCTGAATGAAAGCTGATTTTTATGGGAAAAAAAAAAAAAAGAACAAACAAAACAATACGATGATTACGTTTGGTACCGGTGGATCTATCAACTGAGTGAGATCAAAGTAGTATTGTGTTGTTACATTATTAACTCTGTATGCGTATTATTATCCTATCCTGTCCGACATTTGTTTAAGCTAACATAAAATACTGAACATTTATGATGTCAGTGTTCCAGTTTAACGATGATCAGCTTAACTTTGTTTTCACAGACGCCAAGATGCAATCAAGTTGAATAACATTAATCGCGTGATCATGTTATGCTATTGCTTTATGATCATATGTAATAATCAAGGTCTTGAAGGCAATGCATGGGTGAGTTGACACATCCACAACCATCGTTTCCTTCTTTTTTACTTTGAGTGAAAATTAAAGTTAAAAATTGGGATATAGTTTTGGCATATGCTACAAGATTTCTGCACCTTCATCATTTGCTACGACTCAAATGTAAAAATATTCCAAGGCTTGAGAATTTTATAATACTTCAAGTTTAATAACCATCACCGAGCATGGAAAAAGAAAAGATGAAGCCATTAAATATCAAAATTTTAATTTCAAAATTTCCATTTGTTGGCCTTGCGGCACTTTGTATATTTTACACTTCAATACATAAGCACATTTTGATGTGGGTAAACCCCCCACTAGCATCTCGCATTTATCCTATTTTTGTTTGCATTCCAAAATAATATTTTAAAAAATAACAATAATACAACAACGATCAATAAGTAATCGCAGAATGTGTCAATTAGATGGCACATTTTTTGCCTTCTTTCTGTTAATATTCTTTCCTGTGAAACTCTTCTGTACACTTGGCATTTCCTGCTGTATATTACTTTCATGGTAAATGGGATTTTGCTTCTCTCTGATTTGGTCTTCTTGTCAGAAATGTTAGAAACCAATAAACCAATTGCTGAAGTGATGGTTTCTAAATATGGAAAGTTGTTGTTGTTGATGATGATGATGATGTTATGAAGCTGGGGATGATACCACTAGTGGTAGTACTATGATGACTTCGAGGATAATCTGATGGGTAAGCCATTCTGGGGAAGGGCAAAAGGGCCATACTGAATCCCATTGTGAGAACCCACCATAGACCACCTGCACAATTCAAACGAATGTGCTTCTGTCACCACATACACTACTTGATATGTTCATGTTTAGTTTTACAAGTAAAATCCAGAAATATTTTTACGTTTTTTCTTTTTTACCAACCTGTACTTGGTGGTCAGGTGATGCAGAAGGACGAAAATCTCCAGCTTGGCTAACTCATTCCCCGGACATGAGTGGACCCCATTGCCAAATGGAAGAAATGTATTGGGTTTTGGTGCAATCTGTTAAAATCATTGAAAGCAAGCAAGTTGATTCAGTTTCAGAAAAAGTTTCAGAAGGGATCAGTTGGGCGCTGAATTTGTTGAATAGGTACCTCAAACCTGGAAGGATCAAACTTTTCAGGATCTGGGAATATTTCAGGGCTGTGGTGAATGTTTCTGAAAAGGGGTAAAACTTTCCACCCTTTTGGGATAAGATAGCCTGCAAAACAAAACGGTATACAAAGGGTTAGTTTAGCTCCATGAATATGAATATAGTACAGTAATACTTCACTCAAAAACAAAGAAAAAAATTGACCTTCATATTCAACATCCTCAACAGCCTCTCTGAAAGTGAAAGACAATATTGAAGCAACTCTTAGTGTTTCTTGAATGACCCTTGAAGTTAACGGCATCTTCCTGGTATCAGCCCAAGTGAGCAGCTTCTCATCACCCGACTTCTCTTTACATTTAATTATTGCCTCTTGCTCTTCCTGGTAAGCACAGAAAACCAAGTCAATGAAAGAATTAATCATTTGTCCTTTTGTTTTACTTTACAAAAGGTGGGAACAGGGGTTCTTACAGTAACAGCTTGGAGGACACTGGGGTTTTCCCCAAGGTACTTAAGAATCCATGTCAAAACACTAGCTGTTGTATCACGAGCAGCGAAAATTACACCGATAATGTTGTCCGCAATTTGCTCATCAGTGAGTTCTCCTTTTTCGCTCATGAATGATCCTAGCAAGTCGTTGTGATCTAGCTTCATTTGTCTCCTGGTGGAGAGGATTTTTGCAAGAATTTGAGCCAACTCTTTTCTTGCTTTCATGGCTTTGTTAAAGAGTGTCCCAGGTAGGTTAATTGGCATTGAATTGTATCCCTTCTCAAGATTGTAATAACACCTTTTTAGATCTTCTCTGTACAAAATCTCATCTTTTCCAAATATGGATAGTAGAGCAACATTGAATGCATACTGCCAAAAACCAAGTAGCAATTAGTTAGAGTGAGTACCTAATGTTTATTTGCAAATGCAGAGTCAAACAGGGGAAAGAAGAAAACAGAGGAACCCTGTTTTGTTCTGTTTTAATATCTTAGTACCAAGAGAAAATGACATAAAGCAGGAGCTTACTGTCTTCATTTCTTGGAAGGTGTTCACTTGTTTTCCTTCCCATGATTGAAGAGAATCCTTGGCAATGGACTCGATATCGGAGACAATGTTTTTTATAGCTTCAGGCATGAAAGCACGAAGAACAAGCTTCCTCAACTTGGCATGGTAATCTCCCTGGTGGAAGAAGATAGCTTGTTTGCCCAACATCCTCTCTTTGCTAGCAGGAAATGTTGGTTTGAATAGATGAGCTCTGGTGACAAGCACGAATTTTGCAGCTTCAGGGCTTGAAATCATCACGCAAGGACAACCCAAGATGTGAGTTTTGAAGATAGATCCATACCTATACCAAAAAAGAACATAATAACATCAATAGTGGAATAATTTTTCCCTTTTAGAGAAAAAACAAAGCTTGGAGAGGAATGTTAAAGAAATAAGAGTTGTATAGTGACCTCTTCACTTTGGAGGCAAAGAAGACATTTGGGTTTTGAGAGTAGAGCTGAAATGTCTCTCCGATGTAAGGCCAACCCAAGGTTCCGGGAGGGAGAGGCAATTTCCGGCGGTTGGAAGCAATGAAGTTGAGAAGGAAGATAAACAACAAAAAAGCAAAAGATAGAAAGAACAGAGAGGAGAAATCCATGTGTGCAGTTGAAACTAATCAAAACCAGTGTCCCTGAAGTGGCTCAGAGTAGTTAGGCAAAGAAGTGAAGGGACTTTGCTTGTGTGCACAGAACAAGTGAGGAATAAGAAGGTTTTTATAGGCTAGTGGCTAAGTAACAGAAAATAAAATAAATAAGAAAACAGAAAAAAGAAAAGGAAAGGAAAGGGGGAGCAGAAAAGGAACAGTTGAGAGAGAAAGGGAGGTTTTCCAATACAGCTTGAATCGCACACGCTGAATCCTCCCTCCAGCTGGTTTTGTGTATAAGGAGATAAAAAGAGGGAGTTCTGGATATACACGTGGCAATAGGGTTGGACAAAAGAGCACGTGAGAGGATTCTTTTAGTTTCTTTTTTTTTTTGTTTCAATTATTTTCATTAATTTTTGTAAAATGATTTCTTTTAATTAATTAAAAAGGCATATATTTGTGTGAGGTGATATAATTTAATTTTTTAAATATCAAACAAATCAATTTTGTTAGATTTTTAATAAATAAATTAAGACATAAAATCATAAGGACGACTTCTTTAAAAAAACATCGTTTTTTTTTAACTCCAAAAGTAACATTACTTTGGGTTATAGATAAATAAGAAAAAGAAAATGAAAACTATTTATAAAACTTATAAACAAGAAATGGGTTTCTAATTATGCCTATCCGTACCATTACCCCTGCCACGACTACCATCAATCAACCAAAACCTTTTGGCATTCAATACGACAATATCACAGCGCACAAAATGTACACGTGTACAGCTCCACCCACCCCGTCATTTATTACTAAGTATTGTTCAAGTCTTGCAGCTTAGCCTAAAATTAGGGTTTATCTTGATAAAGTTTTTACAGTCCATTTTAAAACCTAAATAGGGCAATACATCATTTTTAGGAACTTTAATATTCTAACATACAAAGAACAATACCAAGATATTAACATATCAATTATTTTTTTCATTTGCAAACTCTTATTGATTAATATGACCAATTCTTATTACATAATACCATAAGGTTGTCAATCTTTGGGATAGCTGAATCTATACATAATGTTATTCGATATGTTAAAAATGTCAACTACAATTGCAAATAATTAAAATACTTATCACATCATTCATGTATGAATATAAAATTTGCTGTTTTTATTGTAACTATTCTGGATTAGTTTGTAATAAATCAAGGTCGTGTCAAAGAATTGACGTTTGATATCATTTATAACAATCTACGATTCAATAGCTCCATGCTAGATATATCATAAAGTCAAAGATAATTAACTGCAAGTTAATTAGTAATTATACATACATAAAAATGTTATCATTTTAATAACTTTGTGGAAACAAAAGATTAAGGGGCTTAACCAATTTTATCAACTCACTGGATGGATTATTGTGAACTACAGGCGCAGATGGATTTTGTTTCTTTGTATTATTAACTTTATTTTTGCAATCTTTGGTTTCAACCAAAGATATTATAAATACATTGTTTATATATATATATAGCAGATTGGACTTGAAATAAATGATGTTGGAGGTAGTCAACAGCGTAAAAGTTTTGGCGCGTCGGAAGTCAAGACGTGGCTCCTACGCTTGTGGTTTGGAGCGGAAACATGGGACCTTCTATTAAATCCATATCTACTTTTAATCTCAGGGCACAGGTAAGTTGGTAAGGAATTTTTTTGAATTAAGTGAGGTCACGGGTTCGAACCTTTTTTATGTATGCAGCCGTTTAAAATTTGAGGTCAGAACTTTACCTCCTGCAAGGGATCTACTCAGCTCAAACGGGGATTAGTCTGAGTGTGAATGGCTTAAAGGTGTCTTTCCATAATTAGAACCCTCCTAAAACACCTCGTGGGCAATCAAAAAAAAAACTCCATAACCACTTTAGTGTTGTTATGTTCAAAGTTAAAGAAGTTTACATGCCATGCACTTGTGTTCTTTTAACTAAGAGAAGCTTTTTATGTTTGCATTCAACTATATAACCAATGAAAATTTCAAGTATTGACGATCAGCTTATATTATTAGAGGAAAAAGCCTATAAGATCCTAAATTATGAGCCGTACAATAGGTATTGTTAAATTATTTCTAAATATCGTAGACAATTTTAAAATGAATTTATGAGTGAAAGAAAATTCAAATTTAATTTTTAAAAATTAAAAAAAGATCTATTATTACCTTTTCTGCAAATTGGATCCAGATCCAGGAAAAAGTCTAATTTGCTCTCCAATACCCTGTTAAGGTTTCTTTGACTTGTATCAATTTTCGTTTAACAAGACAAGAAGTTTGATTATTATCATTTCGTGCTATTTTCCTTCTCATATTTAATGGGTATGCTGATCATGGTTAGAAATTAAACGGTTAGACATGTGGCACTTGAATATCAAATGTAGAATAATCTATGTAGACTAATCTTAAGAAATTGACGTCTTTGACAATCATGATATTAAAAGTCGTTGAAATTTCAAATAATTTTTATTATGCAGAGATCTCAACGTGTTTCAGAACAAATTAGACAGACGTTGTCAGGGAAATAATACAGCCTCATCTGCATTAACCATGCAAGTCTCTACTTCCACGAGGCATCCTCATCTCTCCTCTGTGTTTTTTTTTTTTAATGTCTGGGTGAGTAATATAATCACGTGATTAAGTTTTTAGACCCAGCTAAATGTAGGCTAAAAATTTATTAACACGTCACTAATACTTTACTTTGGTCCAATCCAATTTCAGAATTTGAAACTTCCAAGTATTTTGACATATTTAGGTTTCATGCTAAAGTTCGGATTCACTAGTCTCTCTTTTATATCCTGTGTACATATATATATACTGTATACAAGAGAAAAGGGAACGCAAAAGGATAACAGAACTTAATTAGCACACTTAACAACATATTGAATCAGAGTACTGTATCTACATCTGGTACAAATCTACACAATTTAAGTATAATGGTTTCCCTGGAGATATTTTTTTTAAAAAATCCACTATCATGATATACTAGCACCACATTTTCCTCTAACAACACAAATCCATTGCTTCATGTAATTCTTGTATAGTGAATATAAATTACTTATTCAATACATTAATTAAATTAGGGGAGAAAAAACTCAATTTGGTCTTTCTTTTTTCTGAAAATTCACTAAACACCTTAAATTTCATTCTTATTAAATATCTTGAATTTGTAAATAATAAGTAGACATATCTTTATTTTAGTGATATAAAACTCATGTCTTATTAATTAAAAAGTTAAATATTATAACAGATACAATTTATAAGTTTAAGATTTACTTAATAAAAATTAAAATTTAATGTATTAATCGAACTTTTGATGAAATTTTAGGAATTATTGAAATTCTAAGAAAAGGGGGGATATCTCGTTTTTCTTCTCTTATTTTCTGTTTCTTAACATCACGTACGGTTAGGATAGTATGGTTGTCAACTTGTGCCCATTGACTATTTCATTCTCTTGATTTTGATTTTGAGTTTGTGTTTGAGATGAATGTATACATTGAAGAAACATGAACTCAATCAATGCATCTGCCGCCCACAATATAATTAGAAAGTTAAAAAGAACAGCATCTTGGCAAAACCTTGTGAAAATTATTGGGCACAAGCTACAATTTTTCAACACATACAAAGCTAGAAAGTGCATATCTTTTGTTACTTGAATAGTCTATCTAGTTGCTTCTCTGGTCATTGATTACATCAGATGTGTCTGCTTCGTAATTTAGTATCTTTCTCTGGCCATGCTCATGAACCAAGTTCAGGACAAAAATGAACTGCGTTTCTTTAGTTCTAACTGACTTTAGCAAAACGAGGCCGCTCTGACGATGGATGGTTAACCTTATATTTGATAGGGCTAGAGCTGACCATTTTTGAGTAACTAAGTTATATAGTGTCGTCATGATCATCTAATATTGAAATGAAAGTGGTGTCTAAGTACAAGAATATAGTGGAGGGGCTGAAAGACAAAACTGGTATTGGTAGGTGTGCTTCATCATTAAGCAATAATGGAGGAAAGCTACAGAGATGGTCATACATTCATGAAGGCTCGCAAAGTTAGGGACTGTCTTCATACGTATATACAGAGATATAGATGTATTAAATATGCGTACGTATGGACTTTTTCCTTTTATAATATATGTACCAGTACCACACAATTTGTACGCGTCAAAACAATCATTAATAAACCTGCAGCTCTGCGGTGTCTTTGAATGGAACTCATGGACCTATCCTTTCTTTTCTTTCTTCCTTTGCTCTTCTTTTTCCTCTCTCTGTATTTATTCATACAGAAATTGGAAGCTTTAGGCATTTTCATTAAAATGTTTACTTGGAAGGAACTAAAACAATATGCCTTTCTAGGGGAAAAAAAAAAAAAAAAGTCTTGGACATGTTTTGAATTTTAAAAAGTAATATTACGCATACTAATATCTTTCTTAATAGTTTTGCTAATAGTTTGTGTAGATTAATAATTTTTATGTAGATAGGTAAAATAAGATCGATAAGTGATAAAATTATTAATTTATACTACATTAATTTGTTTTAATTAAAAAAGTACAAAATAGTTACCCTAGGGCCCTTACTCCTTAATAATTAAGATGAAGATTCAATTTTTCCATTTTATGAAAATGATCTTTACAATTTGGTTATTGTGCCATTAAACGAGCATTATTAGGGTCATTTTCCTTATTCTTACGAGTACCACTTTTTAAACATCGTATATAATTACTTTTTTCTATGATAAGTACATCTTTCAAACTACCATTATATAAAAATCTTAATTCACTTCTTATACAATTTTTAAGAATACATGACAAAGCTCCTGTACCCCAAATGGCACAATAATGAAGATATAGAACTATTATAAACGAAGACTATGTTAAAGATATTGTGTAAAATTTTATACTAAAATTTTTTAAGTCTTGTGACTAAGCCAGACAATATATTTTATTCGCTCAATTTTTTTGCCAAGGTCTTTTATATTATTGAAATAAAGAAACGTTGACCTTTTATCTCTTATCATTAAAACTATTAATTATATTAGTAATATTCTCATCACTAAATTATAATTGACTATTAGATAATTTAATATATTATATTAATTCATGCATCCATTGTCTCATATTTTGAATGGCGTTATAGAACATGAATTCCGTAAGTTCTTAATTTGGTCTCGTAACTTATTATGTTCAATTGAGTCATTATCATTATAATCTCCAACTTAATATATTAAGTAATCTTTAATATCTCTCTCTTATTATTATAGGTGTAAATATTATTAAATTAAACAATTGAATTGAAATTTGTTGGTATAGTTTTATTTTTTTTCATTCCTAATATTAAGATGAAAATATGGACTCATTTTAAGTGATAATTTCTAATTATTTCATCTTCAATTCAAATTATGTTAATTGTTTTCGAGTATTTTCTTAGTCTATTTATACTTAACAACATTTTTTATTTGATCTTTCAATACAATATATTAAATATTTACAATGATCATTATTTTTTAAAGTTTTAATTCATCTTTAAATAACTCATAATGAGATTATAATTAAACTCCTTTGACTCCTTATACCTTAATTTTTTTGTATTTAGCATTAAATCAATTGGCCTGATGTGATTAATATATGCACTAAAACAATCATCTTTATCTCTGTTATAACTCATTTGTCTTAACTACTAAAAATACTAAAACTTGAACTTAAGATCATTACCATCAGTTATCTTAATTATAAAAAGTCTCCAAACTCCCTACAAAAGCCAACGTTAAAGTAACTTTTCTAATATGTTTAATAGGCATTCAATGCAAGAATATTCTTAGCCTCATGCAATCTTCAACTTAGTTAACATATAAGAAAACTTCTCATTTTTACCATCTTGATATACATATCAAAATACTATTCTTGATGATAGAAAAATAATAAAAATTTTAAAACTATAAATTAAATCAATCTCATAAATTAGCAATCCATAATTATGTGAATGACCATAAAAATTAGTGAAACAAGTTTAAAAGTATTAGGTAGCTTCTCAAAATTATGTTTTTATTTGGATATTATTTTATCATGAAAGGAAAATATTTTGATTTCTTAACAAAGATGGATTATAATGAACACATGTATAAATGCTTTTCATTCCAGAAGAAAGAATATAACCAAAGAATCTCCTAAAACACATTACAATAACATCTTCTAATCTTTTACCTTTCTCATTTAGGGAACAAAAAGTTGTATTCTATTTTAGATCAATTTTCTTGAGCACACAACATAAGCTTGTAGTAATAACTCCAAGTATATGGTATTAAACACTTTCATCAATTGTAATACATTTAGCAAACTATAAGCTAACAGGTGTTTTTATTGACATCTTAAATCTCAATTTGACCCTTATCATTATCTTGACTCTTTCTAAATGATCCTTACATAGAATATTAAGGGACTCAATTTCCTTAATAAAAAAAGGTCATAAAGGATATTTATGTCTAGTGGGAAATTGTATATACTAACTTTTTTGGAGACCAACATAAAATCCAAGCATTTGAATGAAAGAACTTGATTCTTCGATAAAACTTAGATTATGCTAAGCAATCACGAAGCTCATTTAAATCGGAGGTAATAGTGGCATTAGATCCTTTAAAAGTTCAAGTCTTACATTTTAACTTCTTGATCAATTGCTTCATATTCAAGTAAGGACTTCCAAAGGTTAATAAATTAGTTGACATAACCTTTATTTATGTAGCAAATTATACTTTATAGAGAACTCAATTATAGGATGATCTCAAAGTTATGTAACCTCTAACCCTTGGTTAGTTTTAGGGGAATTCAACAATTTTTTTTTTTTAATGAGATGGAAGGAATAAGAGGTAGCATAAAGAGTTACACAAATGACTTTCTCAATTATGCAAACCAGGTTGGTCTTATTAATCTATGATAGGAGGATTCCTTTTATACATGAAGCAATAAATCGAGTGGTCAAAGAAGCATTAGAGAAAAACTTAATAAAGCAATTGCTAACTTTGATTGGCTAACTTGATCTCCCATTTGTATAGCTAGTTTCAAGCCTCCATATAATTAGACCAAGTTGTTATCAAGATCTCACTTTACGTCCTTTGAATCTCAAGAAACAACCTTTTAGATTCTTTAACCACTGAGCAAACTTAACAAAATTTGAGGGGGCAGTTTAAAAGATCTAAAAGTTCATATTAATGGAGTTGCAAGATACTAATATATAAGAAAGCTAAACGAAATCAAGAAAGAGATTAAGTTCCTTAACAATATAATAAAAAGCACCATTAAATAGAATTTGAGTAAGGCCATGGAAAATATCATCAAGGCTTAAGATAACCTCTATACTAATCTAAAGAATGAACATCTAAAGTCTAAAGAAAAGATTGAGCTCCAGAATTATATAAAAGCTCCGAAAGCTGATAATTCTCTACTTAAACATAAATTAAGAATTCTTTGGCTTAAGGATACGTGATAAGTGTAAAAAATAATTCTATAATTCCATTCTTTAGAGGAGAAATTCTATCAAAATACTTAACTTCACAAATGAAAAACGAAACCATCAAACCTCCCAAGATACACTTAAAGGTCTAGCTCCCAATTACTATCAAGGAACATTAGGTAAATTAGCTAATAATTGCTCATTTGTCAAGTTATTAGGGATGTCATCCCTCATTCTCTCATCTAAGAACAATCTAACATATTTGTAAGGCCTTTCGCTAAATCAGATGTCAAAAATTCTTTATTTAGTAAAAATCTTGACAAAGCTTCAAGACATGATAGATTGAATGCTTTTTTCTTCTAAAAGTCATATGGTGAGTGGCATTGTAACTAAAGTTGTGTTAGAATTCCTTGAGAACAAGAGAATGTTGAAGGAGCTAAATAACAATCATATATATATGGTTCCCAAGATCCCAAATGTAAGCAAAATCTATGACTACCATCCTATATCACACTATGATGTGATATAGAAGAAAAATGTCAATGTAGTTACCAATAAAATCAGGAAGATTTTGCCTTAGATAATCAATCCCAATCATACAACCTTTATATATAGAAGGAACATAGGCAATAATATCATAATTGTTGGATCCCGCTTCCGGAACCCAACTCTTCACAAAATATCGTCATGCTGAAGCGTGGCTCCTTGAAATCTTTTCTTGCTCTGCTACTAAACATGATGAGCCCCGTTCTCGGAGTCCAACCATCGAAC
>JAOSBK010000005.1:11824552-11842847 GCA_027568895.1 Erythroxylum shatona | reverse complement strand
ACAAAATTAATAATAATAAAAAAAAACAAAATGTATAATAATAATAACAACAATAATAATAATAATAATAATTATTATTATTGTTATTGTTGTTATTATTATTATTATTATACATTTTGTATTTATTATTATTATTGTTATTATTATTATGATAACAGGGCTTAGTGAAAAGCAGATACAAAAGCTTGTATTTAGATTAGGTATAGTGGTACTAAGCCAACGGTGTTGGCTCCTCTATGCGTGGCTGTGTGATTTTCGAAGATTGGGACAAAAGTTTTTGTCCTTCAAATTTCAAAGAAATAAAAATATTTATCCTCATCATCCAGACACAGGGGACAAAATTATGAAGACACAACCAAATATAAGAAAGAGTCAAGATTTTTATATTTTGTCTTCTGTCCCCGTTGAACCATACTCTGCCTAAGTCCACAAAAAAGACAAGTTGACCAGCTCATTATTGTCTTGTTTATAATGATAACGCAAGTGGTCCGAATTTCCGAGTTGTGGGGTGTGCATGTACATAAATGTAGGGCAGGTCATGACTGATTTGTATAAGAACTTACAAACTCTTGTACGTGCCAAAATCCATCAGCTATGATGCACACACCAATTGAAGGACACCTGTAGCTTTAGGTTTCAAAATTAAAGAAATTTGCCGTTTTTGTTTCACCATTTTCCATTTCTCCTAGTCATATGCTTCCTCCTTAGTTATGCTATGGTAGTGGCAGGACTTAAAACTCTTGCAGTTGCAGTCGCATCTGGTCTGGCTTCAGTGTTAAAAACGTATTTTGTCAGATATTAAATGAGTGAGTGGGATCCACGCGCAAGGTTAATTAATTAGTTACGCGTTTTTGAGTTTTGTTCTTTGACCTCCATCATACTTCTACTACCGAATCTATTCTGGACGCCTTTTGTTGTTATCCGATGTCCACCCACTTGCTCTCCATTTTTTCTTTTCCCCTTTTTTTGTTTCTTCAGTTCCTTCTCTTCTGCAAGTTGTTTGAAAATTATCAATTTTGACTTCGTCATTGGATCTCTACTTTTTGAGGAAATTTAATTGTTAGTTCATATAGTCAATTTGAATCTAGTTTTATATTTGAGTTTCCACACAAAACAGCTATTTTTTTCTAACTTTATCTGTTATTATTAAAACAATACTGTAATTAAATATATATATATATATAACCATTATGAAATTTCATAGAATATAAAGCATGTCCAAACATTGTCAAATTTTGTAAGATACCTAAAAAAATATTTTGAATAAGATGATTAATGTCATTTGATCTCTATTAACTTATGTCACTAACAATATTATAATAAAATACATATGCGTGTATTTTTTTATATAAATAACGATATATAATATTATAAAATAAAAATTATGATATATTTGATAAATTTCTAAAGCGATATCATTTTTAACAGAATTTACTCAACTTATTAACCTAATAGTAAATTACAATCCTTTTTACTGTTTGACCTTTGATGGTAATAAAATTAAACGCGCATATACTATAATCCAAAACTCACTCTTCTCCTACCATATATCATACGAAGAAAGGGGGAAAAAAAGAAAATGATGCTTTAAATATAAGAAAGTATTCAAAGGTACTAGACATGACAGCTAATTGAACATCAACTTAATTCTTGTTAAGGAGAAGGGCCAAAAGGTCTTCATGGGAAAGAGTAGTCAACGGTTGGCCTTTCAATACAACAAAACCTTATGCTTTGACTTTTTGCACTTCCTTATCTATAATTAAACTCTTCCACTTGATCATCGGTATAAATTAGCTACTTGTTTTAGATTGATAAATGAGCTACTTCTTCAACAGTTAGTTTGTATATAAGTAAATCTAAGAGTACGTAGATGAGGCCACCACAAGCTTAGTCTACGTAATATCTTAGGTTTTATACCAAATGTCAAAGGGTGAAGTTTTAATATGTAATAATGACATCATGTTTACATGCATAAACACGCATGATTATATAATTAATGGGATTTTAAAAGTTGGTGAGAATCCACAATCGTTATTTCTGCCTAATATTTTTAAATGATGGTAATAAACTGAAATATTTGAATATTTCTCTTAATTCACAATTGGTTTCTCTGCCTGGTTTTAAAATGTCGGTGTTAGTAGCTAAACTACTCTAATTCATACAATTTCAAATATGCAATTCCAAGTATGACCATATTAATAACAGAACTCAATCCTAGGAAATTTGAGTCGATCGTGTAACAAGTGACTTAATAGAGTATGCTGTACATTAAAAGTTTAATCCAAAAGTTCATAAATCTTAAATGATTATGTCAACTTCAAAAAGTCAACTCTTAATTGGAGTGAAGTTTTCGGGCAAGTCAAGTTTATCCGGTTGAATGTGTTTTGAAGGACAAAATTTACTATTGTGGAATTTTTAATTACATTTTTATTTCATAATATTTTATGTTTTTCAATTTCATCGTTATTCGTATTAGCGTTAGTGGGCTTTATTTTATTTTTTATTAAAAAGATTACAAATTATCGTTATTCATGTTTCGACGTTTCTTAAACTCGTATCCGAACCGAATGTTAGCCTCACTTTACGTTTATACGCTGCGTCTAAAACTTGTATTGACTACCTAATATAATACAATCAAGATCAGTATCTCAATAAGAGGTCCAGTCAACTTTTTATATAACATATACACAACAGTTGGGTGCGATTTTGAAGGATGTAAAATCTTTTTTCTTGAGCCCTTTTAAGCTATATTCTCGTTTGACAATGTTGTTTCAAGTTTTTTATCACAAGATAAGTTAGATCAATCTTGAATTCTTTTTCTATAAATACTAGATTGAAAAATAAGTGATGTATGATTCCTCTTCCTTACGATAAAAAGAATATTAAATATTATTGAATAAAATATAGATTAGTTTACATTAAATTTGTAGCCTTATCGAATCTACTCCAAGTATAAATAGAATTTTTCTTTTTCGAAACTCACTACAACATATATGCTTTTTGGCGACGAATTCATACGTCGCTAAAAACTAAAAATTTGTGTCAAAAATAATATGACAAAAAATAACCGTCATCCTAAAAATTAAAAATTTGTGTTGAAAAATAATTTGTGACAAAAAAATAATCGTCATCATAATGGTCGCTGAATCTGAGTAACAAAATAATATCTACGACGTTTTTCTAAAATAGTCATAGAAAGGATTTGGATACACAATATATTTGTCGACAAAATATATAACCAACACGAACTAAAAACGTCGTGCATAGGATTTTGCGATGTATATGTTTCATAGATAAATGTTTTTATCTACTATACTGCAGTTGTAGGTAATTATTTTTACTGACGATTTTGGTTTTGTAGAAGAATAGTTTTAGCTACTGATTATTTGTTGTAGATAAATATTTTTAGAGACGTTCTTGTAAATGTAAGTACAAAATCAAGTTAAGTAAAAAATTATTATTTAGTATTACATAAAAAATAAATTGTAATATTAATTTTTATGTACATGCATAATTACTTTGTGTCTCTTCAGACTTCGAACCTTCATCTTCCTTGTAGTGTTTTAGTATTACATAAAAAAATTAACTGTAATATAATTTTTTTGTGCATGCATAATTACTTTGTGCCTCTTCAGACGTTCAGCCTTCACCTTCCTTGTAATGTGTTAGCTTGAACAGTGTGATCATATCACATTGTTGTCATTAGAATTGAGTTTGGCTCTATTATGTGAATTTAAAAAATTAGAAGATAATATAATTTATTGTATTAAGAAATAGAATAATAAGTTGAAAACATTACATTTACAAATTCTTGTCAGACGATAACGAATAATTTGAAGTCGGTGTTATGAGGAATCTTCATTTTTGCTCTGTTCACTTTGGCTTTTTCACACTTTTCCTAAATTAAGGGTAGTCTTGAAATGTATAAAAAAATTAAAGGAAATATGAAGAGAAATAAAATAAACCTGAACCTTCGCAGAGACTCAATAATCACACATCTCACTCTAAATTTTTGGAGTCGCCCATTTCGAAACATGTCTTCTTGCCTCTTCATCGGAAGGGAAAGACGGGTAATATTTATGAAGTCTATATTGATGATCCTTCGTCTTTATTTCAGTAGTGAACTAATACAACTTGAAACCTCAGGCTTGTTGATATCAACGATATTATTGATCTTCATCTGTGAAGAACACGTATAAGTTAACTTACTATTTTTATTAAATAAAATCACAATACATATAATCAAATGAATTAAAATATTACCGAAACTTTGTCCAAAGCATTTTGGAGCAAGTTGTCATTCATTTCTCACAATGACGCCCAACTCACTGGACAATTTTGCAGACTGGATCTTATCTAGAAGGCGACGTTGTGTGGGGTCAATGGTCATAGATAACTTGTTGTTTATTACAACATTCATCCGTTACAACTCATCTCCTTTTGTGATACCTTTACTTGATTTTTTAATGGCAGTATTGGAACCTGAAAACAAAAAATCATAATAAGAAAAACACACTAAACATGTAATGAGTAATTTCAGTATTAATGTAAATATGTTTGGTTAACAATAACAGACCTGAAGATCCCTCAACACTAACAAACGATGTTGGTAAAGGTTGTTGCTATCTGTCTTCATTCGATGATGCAATTGTTGGTTGTTGAATGATGGGGTTGGATTGAGTTGGTTGTTGTTGAGGGGGAATTTCTTCGATCATTATCACCCTCTTTCCCTTGTTTCTACCATGTGCCATTATATTAAGCCTGTGTAAAACAAAATGTGAACATAACGCATAATCTTAAGTCACACATCAATATTCCACATGAATATAAGGAGATCAGTAGTCAAATATTAAACATTCGACATAACATTCCGCATAAACATAAGTGAAACATTAAAAATATGCATTATAAATGTCATCTTAAATTAACATAAGTAAAGCATCAACAACATAAGGAAATTATGAACATAACATTTCAAACAATACAAACAATTTATTTACATTCAATCATCATCATCAAGATTTTGAAAATCATCATGATTATGTTCATTATCATTGGATTCTTCATCACTAATATATTCGAGCAAAGTATCGTCATTGTCATTTAAGTCATCCTGATTATAGTCTTCTTATGTTTGTAAGATACGATGAGCTTGGATTTCATCTAGTTAAACTATATTGGGATCGACATCTCTCCTATGGATGATGATATATCTACATCTTTTACTGGAATGCCTTTGTTATTGAACTTCAATCCAATTTCTTGATATACTTCATCTGTATCCTTGTCCAATTGACTAGTATCATTTTCACAAAAATCAAAGATATTCTTTTGTTGAAACTTTTGAACAACCTTTCAATTGCTACTCAATACAGTATCGTTGACTTATAAAACATGTTTGACTTGACTTGTAAGGACAAAAGAATCATTATCATACCATGTCTTACTAATATTTATGTTAGTAATATACGCGCTCATTTTCATGTCAGTTAGATCAAACCATTTGCATTTAAGTAGAAAAACCTTATTATCCTTGATGTAGTGCAAATCTATTATTTCATAGCCGACACCACAGATGTTAGTGAGTTGTTGTCATGACATCCTTTAATGACGACCCCATAATTTTGACTTCTAACTCGACTATCTCGATCTTGTATGTGAAATCTCACCCCATTAACAATACACCCTGTGTATTTCTTCCCACAAATATGAGGCCCACATGCCAAACTATATAATGTTGTTGTCGCTTCTAGCATGTTATGATTATGTAACCGTATCATCTGTACAACAAAATGAAAATAAATATGAGGATGAGACATATTTACATATTTTCATAATATGTAATCAATATAAAATTTACACGATTTCTAAACCATGATACAAACTTCTACCTATGTCTGTCTTCAACATTAATAACCCTTTGCTGCGAATTGTCTCTTTGTGCTCTCTATTTAAAAAAGACAACAGTAAGATCTTAGAATGAATAAAGAAAATTGTAATATGATTACTTAAAAGAAAAGAAATATACATACTTTATGTATGTATTGACTTTCTTACAATTGTTCAAAATATACCAATGGGTGATTTCAAATTCATCTTTACTTAACTCTACATATTTACCCATACAAAGTAATTTTGGAAGAAAATAGACAACCCACCATCGTCATGAAAATACGTTGTAAACACTCAAAACAAATCTCCAATAAAAGATATCTTAACTATGACAGATTATAAAAGTGTTAGTTTAACAATTTTAGAAAATGTTAACCGTTTGGTGACAATTTTGGCAAATGATCACCAAATATGTTGTTGTGGAACCTTTTGTGATGATTTCCAGAAATCTTCACTTAAAGTCAACCATTTGGTGACAATTTTTTGTCATCAAATATTTGATCCTTTAGCTACGCTTTCAAATGTCATCACCAAATGGTTACTTTTAGTGACAATTTGGTAAGCGTAGTAAAAAACACGTAGCTAAAAGTCTACAAACCTTTAGTGATGATCTCCGAAAATCGTCACCAAACATCTTTTTAGTGACAATTTTAGATAATCGTCACCAATTGTGAACCCTTTGGTGACAATTTTGGAAAAGTGTCACCAATTGTTTACCAAATTATGGTGACAATTTCTGAAAAGCATGACCAAAAGCCAATTTAGCGACGAATTACTAAAATTGTCACCCAATGTATACCATTTTGTAACAATTTTCAGAAATCGTCGCAAAATGTTCACCATTTGGGGTTGATTTTTGTCATTCGTCACCAAATGTTGATCTTTTTGTGACGCTTTTATTATTAGTCGCTAAATGCTTAGTTTTAATAACGATTTTAAAATCGTCACAATATGGTCACGTTTATCGACAATTTTTGGAACATCGCAAAAAAAACGTGGCTCAATTTGGCTAGACCAATGCTTCTCATACAAATTTTTGATAAGATCTTAGAAGTATTTTTATATGCAATTTATTTGTAAAAGGATATAAGTGATGTCGTAATTATTTTAAACAATCAAAAATTTATTTCATCACTAAAAATGACATTAACATAAATACTTTGTCCAAAAATTTATAAAAACTAGGGTTTTAACTTCAAAACATTACTTCTTCGCCCTTCAAGTCATTAGCCAAGTCAAGAACTTATTTAGACTAGTTTAACTATTGACAAATGTTTTTAAAAGACAAAAATTTAACCAGTAAAGTTTGACATGTAGAATTAGGTAATATATATCTAATAATGATTTTTTATATTTTTTCAGTCTATCAAGCTCTTTATAAAAAAATTATTTTAAGGATTCTTTCAAGTTAAAGTCTTACTCCAAGCTAAAGTTAACAACTCTTTCCCTATGTGTACCTTAAACCCTTCACATATACATTTAAATTTTTGATTAACTCAAGGAGAATGAGGTTTAATTCTCGTTAAGGAACAATCAAAGTACTCTCCACCAAGAACCTTTTAGTGTCATCTCCCTTATTCACTATCATAGTCACTTATTAACTTATCTTCTCCATATGGTCAACCCTCCATTCAACATTCGAAAGTGAAGTAATGGTAATCTAAACTTACAACCATTACTTAAACAATTATTTTTCATAATCAAATATAACCAACACCTATACATTAATTATTTCATGCACTCATATAATGCAACTGATATTTATGCACTTACTCGTCATAGTCTAATAGTAGAACCAATTGGCATCCAACTACTACATCATGCACTAATTATTGGAAAATTGAGGCAAATTTTGATCCCATTCAATAAAATAAATATGAAAATTTTTCACTTTAATTTTTAAAAGCCAAGATCACTTTAAATTCTATAAGAAGATTAATATATAAATAAAGTATAAATCATGATTCATACCTTATTATGAAGCTTGATCTTTTTCATGTCATTTCTTTCGAACTGTTTTTAAAACTAGCTCATCTCAACCAACATAATCACTTGTTTGACCTCTAATGGTATTTACATGACATGTTGAGAAAACTCTACAATTGATATAGAGAGTTAAGCAAAAAGTGTTAGCTCCTTTACAGTGTAAGCCTATTTATAATAAACTTAGGATCTTTTAGTAATTTAATAAAAATAAAATTATAATTTCAATTAAATACTAGTTGGGTTCAAATAAGATCTAATATCCTATATTGATCATTATTTTTTAAATATCTCATATTTAATCTTAAAGTTTTTTAAACTTTGCAATCAAGTTCAACTTAATTAAAATACTTTTTTCTCTCTTTAGTCCATTCTTTGTGTGTGATTCATTAGGTTCAAAAATATATTAGCAATAGATATAAACTATAACCCAAATCATATTTACTATTAGATAAATTAAACGTCTTTAATTTATCTTTAATTCTTAATTAAATAAAAATTGCTCTTGGGCTATCATATATTCAATAATTGAAAATATAAATTTTGTTCTCAACGAGTAGCTCATCTCCATATACTCTTACTAAAGAGTATAACTATACTCCCACTAACCTTCTTACAGAGAAGATAAATTCACAATTATATAAAAAAACTCTTTCAATTTATTATAAAAATGAATCTTTCAACATCTCATATCTTTTCAAATATATATCAAATGTGTCAACAAAGGTATTAGTTCCAATTGAATGTATTGTCATGAGACTTAAACTTTTCAAATTTTATCTTACTTTCACTACTTATTTTGATAAACATTATCCTATAAGTGTACATTGAAACAAATAATTTATTTAATAGGTTCTATAAGATTATATCCAACCTTTTGGATTTATCTTAACCTTTTATCATCAGATTCAGTTCTAAACTAACTAGATAATACATATGTCAACTAAGCATCTCTTCTTTAAGTCACTTTTGAATCTTTTAAAGTCTTAACATTTCGTATCTAATATAAAATTTTGATAATCAATTTAATTGGAACTAACCAAGGTAAGTTGTTATACTAAGCATAGCTATAGAAGAAATAAATATTATATTATACAGTATCACATATTGTATTTTTCTCAGAACATAAATTCGTATTGTTATAGAATTTAGTTGTAGAGATATTTACTAAAGAATTTCATTCTTTATAGGAAACCAAGCAAATTTAAATCTCACCGCTTCTATCTCATCGAAGTGTTTTAGGATTTTCAATGCTTAATTTTTACTTAGATTTAAATAATTTGAATTTTTCAAAATTTTAAATCAATATTTTGTTTAGAACATATGGTTATATCATATAAAGTCATTAGTAAATGTAATTAAATACAAGTTTCATTCTTTTATGAATTGTTATTACACCCACACATCATATTTATAAGATTTAACAATTCAATACCATCATCATTCTTTCACCAAAGGATGATTTGGTTATTCTTCAACCTAATAAGTTCCACAGGATTCATACAATTTATAACCAAAAGGATAAATATATTCTTGTATGTAACTTTATGATTTTCATTATATTGATTTAACCAATGTGGCATAAAAGGATAATCTTTGTTATCTAACTTTATATTCCCTCAACTCATGTTAAGCATTAGTCTCCCTTAATTCATCACATAGAAACTATTTTTGTAAACTTAGATCATCTACTTTCACTTAACAATTTATTTTTTATATGATTTATTTTTTAGTTGTATATGACAATATGAGACAGTTTGTATTTTGTTTAATAGTTTGCAATAACCTTATTACAGGATGGATTATGTTTAAGGCATGTAATTTGATAAGTTCATTATATATGAAGTACGTTATGGTTTGTTTACAACAACATTTAATGATATGTATTGTATATTTGCTTGAGTTTCTGGGAATGCATGTAAGAAATGTTTAATATGACTTGGATTCGTTCAGTTTTGTTTTATGTGACATCTGCATATCCTCCCAGGGGGTATGTGGGTGTTACATAGATCATGTTATCATAGTGTTGACATACATTTTACATGTTGTCATTAAAATTTATAAGACATTAGTCAACTTAAAATAACACTAAAATTTTTCATCTATATGATATTAACATATCTTTAAAACTTTGTTACCAAATCCTTAACAAGGACTAATAGAAAAACTACATAATGGATGTATAACTTTTCTTCCTAACTTTAATAACTCTTCTCAAACCTAATTCTTTGTCTAAAAAATTTGGTTCATTAACTTTTAATATCAATTATACTAAACAAAGGTAATTTCCACTAAAAATAAATTATAAATATAAGAAAAGTAAGTAATTATTTATATCTCATGACTACCAAATAAGATTAGGACTTTAATTATGTATTAGGTTACTCTTACTATTTTATTCAAAATAATAGCCCTAACTATTATTCGAAAAGATTATTCTAATATCTTTAGTGGGCTATGATTCTATTCAAATTTATTTGATTTTAAGTCATTTAACAAACCAACTAAACTTAAATTAGGTAGATAACATCCTTATTAATCACTTTTTACGTGACTCCTAGATCCATTATGTGACAATTATTGCCAAAATATATCTTATATGTTATTCCTAATCTTGACTTTAAATTCATATGATCATGATTAACATATCCAAATCATACAAATTTAGTTAAGTACAACCTTTTAATTTAAGATAAAACATATTTAGGTTAAAAAGGTCTTAAGTCATTAAACAAGCCTTACAATAAATAGAGCTATGATTTTATGCTTAAATAATAGAAGGTAATAATCACATTTTCAATGTGGTTAATATTTTAATGAGAAATTTATTTTTTTTCATCTTGTCAAACATAAAAAGCGTATAAAATATCATGTATAAACATGCAATTTGACATGCATAATATATATCAATTTAATTAATTTTCTATTCTCAACCTTTAGAATACCTTCAAAATCATCATAAAAGCTTTTCATAATATAAGAATATCTTTTACTTTAAAATTTGGAATAGTATTTTGAATTAATTTAAAGTTAACTTTATTCACTGACATTTAATATAGTAACAATTTGATTGAATATCTTATTTGAATTCTTCAAGTGAAAAGTTTCTTCTTTGTTCTACTCATCTTTTATATAACACTTAAAATAAATCACTAGTATCAGATGATAAATAACGTATGATTACTAAAATAAATTAAGGTGAAAATATTTTTGAGGTATCCAAAAATAATATGCATGACCCTAACGTAAAGCTAGTTTGTGGGAAGGAGGTGATTCCTTATGCTTTTCATGGCTGTATTGGATTGGGTGAGATGAGAGAAAAGCAAAGCCTACTCGATCCCAATTATATAACTTGCAACATATCTCTAATTAAAGATAACCAACTATATGTATTGTTAACGTGTCGCACCCATATATATATGTATTAATCTGTAACAAATAGGACACGTATGTACATGACCTGCGTCTACGGACTACGCTTTCTGAGAATATGCTATTGTTACAATGAGACAGCTAACTTTAGAAATGCAATGGAGAACAACTGTGATAGATGACAAAATTGTATAATATAAAGTTAAAAAGTACGCGAGGTGTGTAGTTGACGGCTTATATTGAAGCAGAGCGTTAGCAATTATATTCCTTCATGCATGCAAAAGCTTATTGATTGGAAGTTTCCTACCAAGACTAAACATAATTAATTTTTTATTAGTTGTTTAACCTGATCATCACAACAAGTTGTATACTTTAAAAGCTATGAGTATCATAGGTGTTGCGATGTTGATGATAGATTCTCATTCATTGTTGTCGATTTGATTATTCAGTTGGTTATAGCTAGCAAGCTTAATTGATAAGTGGCTTTATTATGAATGGAGTTTAGGCTTTTTATAATAGCCGTCCAACTTTTCAGAGATTGATAATTAAGAACGGAGACCCATGAGTCACTTTCTAATTTGTGTCCCGAATAAAGTTGGAAAGTTAACTTAAATTGGATAAAAACCAGAATGTCTTTTCATAGCCAAGGGTACTTGTTTACAGCTATCATTTCGTCTTTTTTGAAAGAGAAAGATGGAGATCTCTCCCACTTGACATTTCCACTGGACATTCAGCCCCACGTCTTTTTTAATTGTCGGATGTTTGGATAGTTAGTTGATTTTCTAGATAAAGTGAATACAGATATCAAATTTATGCATAAAGGATTTATCCGGTGAAAGAGCTGTCTCCAATTTATTCGGCCGAAAGACGGTACGTAAGCAGTGATAGAATTTGTGGAGTAGATAATTAGGACGAGGGTAGTGAAAAGCTATGTATTTTCAATTCAGGAGTTATCGGTGGGTAGTTCAGTGCAATGGACCAAACTGTCAAAAAATTGGGTAAAAATCAACACAATAGAGCGATCAAGCAAGCATCATCTATAGCTACCGCTAGTGGTCTAATTCGGGATTGGCAAGGACAGTGGTGTGGAGATTTTCTTCATCACATTAGAAGAAGCTCGCCAATTACAGCAGAACTTTGGGGAGTTCACTCGAGCTTCTCTTTGACTTGGTCGTTAGGGTACCGTCGAGTCATGATCGAAGTGAACTCTTTAAAAGTCATTAACCTTATATCCTCATCCAATGTAGTGTTTGACGTTAATAATTTTTTATTGACAGGTACTCGTAGGATACTCCAAAGAGAGTGGGAGGTGCATATACAGCGTGTGCATCGAGAAGGGAACCAGTGCGCGGATAACTTAACAGCCCTCGCAGTGCTAGCCAACCCAGAAATATATTTTCTTCAGGAGCCTCCGTTGTCAGCTCTGGAACTAATTCACAGGGACAAGCAAGGAGCAGTGTACTACAGAGCGATGCGCTAGTTAGATTATTATAGTTTTGAGCTCTTTCTCTACAATCAAAAAAAGAAAGAGTTGTCACCAAAATGTTATGCACAATTCTCTCGTCCTACACTTACAGGATAAATATAGGATTTTGTTAAAGTTTTTCTTAAAATATAATTATGTTAAAAGTGTAATTGTATCTCTATATATTGTCTTCGTATGAGAGAAGAATATAGTCTAATTTCTATTTACCCTCAAACATCACTGTTTTATATGGTATCAAGGCAGTGCCAAATTTTTGCTTCATTTTCTAGGAGCATGTTCTTCATCTACTCAAAATTGTAAAACAAACACGAACCAGGAGAGCTCCACATAAAACAACATAGCATCACAGTATATCGTTACCTAACCTTCAAGTGTATCTAGTATCAAGTAGTGTCGAACAAGAAACCAACAAACCAGGCTATCGCATTTGCTTGTTCTAATTGTTCCACTCGTTGTCTGATCTACCATAGACACTACCTATTCATCTACCGACCGATAACCTAGCAACTTCACACCGCCAATTACTCTAGTCGCATCATCACATTAGCCAAGCAGTAGTTATCAAGCAACTTCACGCCGCCAATTTCTCTAGTCGTAACAACACAATATCTAAGCAATGGCTATACTGCCTGCTTCTATTTATATCTACTTTCTCATAAAGCTCTAGCGTCCTACTTCATTGAGCAATATCACACTAAGGTTGCAACGTATCATCACTCCTTCAAACCAGCATAATGCAAGTTAACGACTAGACTAGCTTCATAGCCGCACTGTACCACACAAATTGCACTTCACCAGCATTGCAAATTTGCAATAGACCCGTGCCCACCATCATTGCACTACACTAACACGCCTCTCAACCCCCTATTGTTAGCCGTCCAATTGCATACCCATTAAGGCCTTTGAAACCTATACTCAAAAAACTAAATGGATTCCAGGGGATCTCTTCTTCCAACAATAACAAATAACCCACTAACACAACCAGTTATCATCCAACAAGACGATTCTACTTTTCCATCAAGTATTATACTCGATGAGACCAATTATTTATTATGGCCTCAATTTATGGAGATGGGAATAGGTGCACACAATATTGCTGGATATCTCACTGAGTTAGCAAAAACCTACACTTGAAGACCAAAATTTTGAGACATAAACTACTGAAAATCAAAGAGTGAAAAGTTGGCTTATTGATTTATAAGTCCATCACTGATGCAACAATTTATTCGTCTTCCTACTGCTAGAGGAATATGGGAGGCAATATCAAAAACTTTTTATGATGGATAAGATAAAACCCATATGTTTGAGTTGAATTAGAAATCGTTTTCAACTAAACAAGATGGTAAACCGTTATCAATATATTACAATGAACTTTTGACTATATAAGTTTTAGGAAATTAGTCATAGGTCAATTTCTCACAAGGGACTATTGAAGGAATAGTCTAATTATATTCAGTAATGACTAGGCTTCAAGTTCATATGTTTTTAAGTGGATTTGACTCTGAATTTTATCAAGTTCGGGAGAGATCTTGCACAAAGACCCAAAATTTGGGTAGATCTCACTCAATCTTTGAACACTCAGTGTTGCTGGCTAATCAATACTGACAATGATTATCATCTGGCTCAGGAAAGAATCACAAAAATCAAACCATTGGATAGTCTAACAATTTTGTGTGTGATTATTATGGTGAAATAGATCACTCGAAACAACGTTGATATAAAATTATTTGATATCCTGACTAATGGAATTTTAAAAAAACAAAAAAAGTTGTTAGAAAGGCTATGGTGACGATTATGGATGAAATGGAATCTAAAAGAGAGGAAACATCAATGCCCATAAAAAATTTAGCTCATTCAGGTATTGTGGGTAAGGCAAATGTTTCCTCTACAATTTTTGGAAAAAATATTTAAATTATTGATACAGGTGCATCTAATCACATGCTTAGAGATTCTAACCAATTACAGTCTATCATTCCATTCCCTCAATCCATTGTTTGTACAACTAATGGTGGTACTATGTACTATATTGTTAGGCTAGGATTTGCTATCTTGTCTAATTCTCTTACACTAAATTCAATTTTAGTCGTGCAATCCCTTAGGTATAATCTCTTATTTGCTAGACAAATTACTTTAACTTTAAAATGTATTGTAACTTTTTAGCCTTCATTTTGTGTTTTTCAGGTTTGACTCGAAAGACTCTTAGTTATGGTGTGAAATAAGGCAAACTATATTACTTGGAATTAATGGAGAGTGAAGGACAAAAATTTAGTCATACATATTAGACTAATAGTCAAGAAAAAGCCCAAGCAATTGTCTTCTTTGCTTCATTATTGAAGGCTGAATATTTTGTTACGTTCATTGATGAATGTACCTGTGTGACTTGGATATCACTACTTACAAAAAAAGCGATGTTTGTATTACATTTCGAGAATTTCATAACATGGTGAGCACTTAAAATCAGAAACCAATTCAGGTGTGGCAAACTGATAATGCCATGGAATTTATAGATGTCGCTTTTGGAAATTTTTTCAGCATTAGATTCATGCATTTATACTCCACAACAGAATGGCATAGTGAAAAGGAGGAACAGACAAATATTGGAGGTAGGGATTAATATGCCACATTTATATTAAGGAAAGGCAGCAAAATCTACAATTTATCTCATCAATAGACCACAATCTTTGGTTTTAGGTTTTCAAAGTCATCAACATAAAATTCCATCCTTACAGTCAATTCTTCATCTCTCCAACCTTAAATGTAGCACCCTCTTATCGCAGGTTACATACCGGAATGCCCGGAGGTCATTCCAGTATATATCCTATGATAAGGGTGAGCTACGTTCAATTACTATATTCACTTCACTTGGAATCATAACATTAATCATTTATAAGCAACAAAAGAAAATCACAATATTTTAAAAGCCAACTTTTTCCTCATTTCCTTGCATAAAATTGAAAGTCTACATTGTGTCTTTCAACCTTTATTACAAGTGCATCATCAAAACCTAGTACCAAAGTACTACATGAAAGAGGAAAATATATATACAATCCATCTAAGTCGTCCAAAAATTCCAGCTGACCAACCTTTGAGCCATGACTTCTCTTGTCAAATCACAATCCACACGACTGGTAAAGCCTCTCAGTAGCTAGAGTCATCTCTCGATTCTGTAAAGATAACGTTGCAATTTTGGTGAGTTTTGTGAACTTAATGAGGTAACCATCATCGATGGTTCACTCAATTCATACAAAAAAACATTGCACATAACATATAATTAACAACTTTGCATAATGAAAACATATCACATTTACATATAAGAGCAAATCAATTTGGCATTTCAAACAATCCACATACTTATTAAAAATGTGTATGAAGTGCTCATGAGACTCTTTTCCCATTGTTACATTATTGTGATCGAGTGCCTGAACTGTCCCGTATCCATTTTAGATACCGAGCTCATTACTAACTGTCCCTTATCCGATGAGGATACAAGGCTCATTTTACATAATAAGCCTTAAGCTCTTAATCGCTATCTGAGCTCGAGGCTCTTTTCACACATTGAGCTTTAAGTTCTAATCGGTGGCTACTCTGGTCACAACTGCCATTATCTAATCGTGCATTCGTATATGGAATGCATCTATCACAATCAATCATATGATGAATCATATAGTTCTTCACATTCACATTCAAGCAGCACTTCAATATACACTTCACATTTTACGTTCATCGAACCTTTTGTCTGAAAATCAACACATTATAATTGGCATCAATTTATCAGTCAAAACATAATTTAAGCAAATAATAATTGAGAGAAACCGTCTAGGTTACTCACTGGTTGCTCCCGAAGCTTATGCCTGAAAGTTCCTGCAAAGTTTAGAGGTTGACGTTCCAATTGCTCCTCTATATCAAATATCACATAGACATCCATCACAATTTGTACAATCATAAATGTTTAATAATGCACATGTATGTAATGAAATATGTACAATGCATGTTCACGACAATCCTATGTATGTATCCATTAGTTTCATCACAAAATCATTCTCATATCAAAACTCACCTAAATATAGTTTATATTTAGGTTTATACCTTAATAAAACCATTGAAAACATAATTTATAACCTATTGTATCACTTTCAGATTTTTTTCTAAAACTGAATCTCGAATCTACAGTTCACGTTTAATTAGAAAATGAAAATGATGCAATTTGATCATACTCTCTTCTAGAAAAGTGTTCCTCTATGTCTTATGTTTCCATTGACACTAAAATCACTCAATTTGGTTCAGTAATTTGGAAGATATACCTCTAACATTTTCAGACTGCTCTTATCCAAAATAGTAGTCTATATACAACTTCCAGCCAGAAATTAAACATCTTAGAGACAGAATCACAATTATACTTTTTCATATCATTTGTAGCCCTATTTCTCTAGTTTACTCCAAATAAAAAATCCTCTCATTTGGAATCCCACAAATCCAAATACAATCAAAATCCTGAAGTGTGTTCAGTAAGATATTCCTATTCACACTGTTCCAACATATTCCCACACTTTCATTTGATCAAACTTTTTCAAATCAATTCATAATGCTACAAATTTTTTGTTTACGAAGAGGTAGAAATATGTGTTAGGAATATATTGGTCTAAGAATCACTTCATTTAGAAGTCGGATGACAAAGTTATGGCATAAGAAAATCAAACAAGATTCTGTCCTCAACCATATTGAACCTATTTCAGGAAAAAAGGCATAACTTGCTCTAGAGATATCAAATCAAGGTCATTCTTGAAGGGTTCGAAAGATGACTTCAATATCTACATCTTTTATGAAGACTTTGAAGTGAGAGTTTGTCATCTAAAGGGTCAGAATTGGACCAGACGAAAGGATCAGATGAATAGTGAGACGAAGCGTCCTCACCAGATGATACGTCCTTACTAGACAAAGTGTCCGATACTCCTGAGTATCTTCACTTATGAGGACCATAAATTTTGACACCGATATCCAAAAATTCTATAATATATGCCGTTGGAAGACTAGAAAGCTAAACTACAACTTTCTAGAAGACAACTTTGTCAAAATCTACCTAAATCAATACATTAAACTCATGGAAGCTTAGATCAAAGATTCAACTCCCAACTATTTATTCCCAGAAAATTTCCAGACTTCCATTTTCTAAAATCCAACACTTCAAATTTTTATTTCTAGTTTTTTACTCCATTTCATTCAACTCATTAACTACTATTTCACACTATCCCTAAATATACAAATTTAGTCAAAATTATCGAAAGCCAAAAGTCGATGGTTTATCCTATCCATGTACTGACACCGTTCTCTACATTTTCAACTATTGTCCATATTGTCTATCTTCTTTCCAACTTTTATTTATACATTCATTCCCATCTTAGACCATCATTTTACAACAACTCTTCAACTCAAATATATATATATATATACATATGTATATATATATATATACATATGTATATATATATATATATATGTATGTATGTATATATATGTGTGCACAATGAAGAAACAGAGCATATCCCCTTTTCCTATATAATCTTC
>JAOSBK010000005.1:11808469-11818854 GCA_027568895.1 Erythroxylum shatona | reverse complement strand
AAATAATTAAATAATATGTTTAAAAATTATCTTATATATATAATATATAAAATAAAAATTTATATATTTATTAGTCACCGGTTCGACCACGGTTGAATTCCGATTAAACCATTAATCCTTAAATCAGTTGTTTCTCCGGTTCAATCACCGGTCCGATTTTTAAAACATTGGATAATACACTAGCAAGTTAGCATGCCCCACAAAGATGCTCTCAAAACTGTTTGGTCCGGTTTGGTTGACGAGAAAGTAATAAATTTGGAAATACGATTCTTCGAAAAATAAATCTATGGAAAGTAAAGATATTCACATACGTGGACACTTATAAGAATTTTAATAAGAATTTTTGGTGGATTTTTATTATAGTGTTTGGTATGCAACATTATTTTGTAAAATTTAACTTAATTTTGGCTTATATTTTTAATTATATTCTTACAAACTGAATAAAAATTGAAATCATTAAATAAGAAAAAATATAAACCTAAAGATTGTTGATCGAAACTTTTGAACAAAAATATTCAAAATCTAAATACCACTCATAAGTACCACTTTTTGATGATGTTACCAAGCCCCAATTGGGACCCTGGCCAGATTAATACTAGAGAATCAGAGTTGTATCATAGATAATAGTTGTGTATTAGCTATAACGTATCCGTTGGTTAAGAAAATAGATATAATTAGCATGTTCAAAAATGCCATGAGACAGAACGAATGTGCTTGTTTCCACATCACACTTGCCTCAATCCTGCGTGCCACCCGAAGAAGACAAATCTTGGATACTACTATAGTAAGTCGGACCTAATTATCAGCCACCATTCAAGTACTTTATTAATTTTCTCGTACATGATTTAGTTTAGAAATGCATAATACTTTATTCCGGGAAAGGGAAGGTGGATCTTATATATGTAAGAAAAAGGACAATGTTAAGGAATATGTTTTCGGTCTTTTGACTTTCTTAAGATTTTTAAATTCGTGGAAGTTGGAACTCAAAACTTCAGTTATATACATTATACCAAAGTCATATTCGGAATCGAACTTCACCTACTTAATTATAAAATTAGGTGCGATGAGGTTAGCAGGGTTGCAATTGGACTAATTATGACAAATGGATCAAAATATATATACAGTTTTAAGGTTTTTGCAAACATTTCAATAAATCTTTGAAGTTTAAATATTTCTAAATTAACTGTTAATATAAGCGTTTATTCACACAACAATCTTTATTTAAATAAAGTTGTGTGGTAATTTTATAATTAATAATTGTTGTGTAATAATGAGGATGATTTATTTACTTTATAAAAAAAAGTTTAAAAGATTCATTGTATAAATAATATTTTCTTTAATAGAAATTTAAGTAGCATGCCATGTTAAAATTTTCCTCACTTTCTCTATTCCTTTTGCGCAATGATCACTCGGCAGCAGCAAGTAACAGTAGGTTAGGATAAGGATGCGCGAAGAAATTACTGTGGTGCTTATTAATTAATTCTATAACATTAGTTGGATAGGCACTTTTTCTTTTTCTCTTAGTCAAGCAAGTGAAGAGAGTGTGTGTGTGCGCACCATCACTATTGAGTAACATTTGAAGGGCCGAAAATAGTTTAATATTATGTTCTTTTTCAAAGAACAAAATCAAATCTGACCGAAATATGAGATGCTCTCCTCTTATTTCTAGATAGTTTGGTCTCAATACCAATAACGAACTTTCTTTCTTAAATTGACAATTTGCTGCCTTTAATTTGTAGCTCCACCGCCCGATTAGAAAGGCACCTGAAAGAATTCAACCGGAGAAAAGAAAGGAAAAGCCATAACAGCAAGGGGACTTTTGGCTACACTAATCACATTAAACTTGAAATCTATCTGACGTCATCAAATCCAGTTATAAATGGACGGTATTTGATATGGAATTAACAAGAAGGATCTGCCATATAATCAAGATAAGCTTGTGTAAGTGGAGCATTTCCTTGAGCTCATCCAGCACTAAGAGAGGTGAAAGATGAGTGGTTTACCCATTGTAACATATGGCAATCAACAATCGAAGTTTTTACCCAGTAGTGATTAGTTAACGTTGAGAAAATAAAAAAGGGAAGTTGAGAATGTAATATACACTGTTGGCGAAATAATACAATTTATTATTTTCTATTAATGTACAAATTAAATGATCCTAGAAATACGTTGATAATCAAAAAAGGAAAAAAGAAGAAGAAATAAACAGTTTCACAATATAGTTATGTGCTATGTTTAGGACTACTAAGTATCTGTTTAAATAGGCTTATGTCAATAGAACTTTTGTCAGTAGAACTTTTCTAAGAAGTTAGTTGACTATTTTGTTGTCATTTAAAAAATAACTTTTTTGAAAGAGCTTCATATAATAGATTGTTTGGCAACATAAAATAAAAAGTACTTTTAATTTTAACTATATTTTATTTTGAAATAAAAGTAATTTATGCATATAAATATTATTTAAAATATATTAAACAATATACAAAACACAATATATTAATTATTATATAATTTTAAACATATGAAACATAAATGAAAATATATCTAATAAAATCTGTTATATGGATTATAATATAAGTAAAAACAATATTAAAACATATAAAAGTTAAATAATATTATATAAATCTCAAAATAAATGTGAATATGTGTTTGTGAGTATTGTGGGAATTATGTGTAAAAATATAATGATAAAGAGGAATAAAAAATAAGCTCACTAATTAATCTGAAAAATTTATAGAAAAAAAGTATTTTTTTTAATTTCAAATTTATGCTTCTCAAAAAGTTATATTTTAACTTTCAAAAAAATTATTCCTATTAAAAAAGTATTTAAAGATTTTACAACTTAATATTTATTTTTAAAAAAAATAATTTTTATGGTAAAAAAATGCTTATTTGTTCACCAAAAGTTGAAAAATTCAAGAACTAAGGAATCAACTTAGGCGTCGACGGAGACTATATATACAGTGCTTATGAATCAATCAAAACACAGGACGAAACACGTGACTAATTATGGATTTACAAGTCAAATTTGGACTTACTATGGGCCAAAGGAAAACCAGCATGATACCCTGTTTCAAGAAACCAGCCATTGAATAAAACCAGGTTCTTTTCTATCCAAGTTGGCTAAGAATTCGTCAGACAAGACTAGATAAGTCCAACTTTTATGGGTCTTTCATGATATGAATAATATATGAGATAAGTGAAGGGGGCGTTCCTCCCCCTTTCTTCTGCATCGACTTTTAAAAAGATATTCATTTACTCTCTCTCTTCGAATAGCTGTGTATGTTATCATATTATAATGAAAAACCTATGGGCCAGATTGGACATTGAATTTGTTTTATAACTTATCTCTCACATATCATTTTTGTCCAACCCCACAAGGAATTATATGATATTTACGAATAAAGAAGTATTTGGGAAATCTTCCCCCCAAAAAAAAGTTAGCATTTGGGTTGGGAAGTTGGCCACTTGGGGTGTTCGTTACTCCTCTTAATTGAAACCAACTTTTGGAATGATGTCATCTAACGCAAAAGACAGATCGACCCCACTCGATAGTAAGAATCTACGCAGAAAAAACTTCGTGCACATCAATTTTATGTGGCTCACATTAATGTGCTTCTTCGCATACGAATATGATCACTTAATTAGTCTTGTCATGCAAGAGTCGACTTAGAGTCACAACAGGGAAATGGGCTTGACTTTCTGCCATCTTCAAAATATAGTTGCACCCCACATAGGGTGTAGGCCGACATATAAATTATAAAGCAAGTTCCTAGTCCTTTCTCAAACGGAGGACCTCTTTTAGAGAATAGATGACTTGTTTTCGTTAAGAATCTATTCATTCAATAGCATTGAGTTGGACTATGACCTTTTATCTGCTCTAATTACTGGTACGGCCTCTGACAAAATAAAATCAGTTAGCCTCCAGATAATAAAATTAACAAACTTATGTCCTGCTACTGACATTAACAGTGCATTTCAAGACAAATATGTTCGAAAGTGGCCACCTGTCTTGCCTTCTGACACATATATTTATAGTTGAGTCGAATTGACAATGGAGAGACGGCCAATTAATTTACAGTTGTTGAGATATAAATAAAGAATTTTCTCTGCTCTGACTTTGATAAAGTCAATAATTGTCATGCCATACAACCAACACGTGCTTCAGTTTGATTTGCAAGTACGCATAAGCGTACATAAAACTGTACATACTTTGAATATTAGAAATTAGTGGTGGGTCAGTCGTTCCTAACAGACATACATTATACAGCCAAATGCTAGTGGCATCCATCGATCCTTGTACATATTCATGAGGGAAGGGATGCATGCAATATATAAAATATTCTTTGCATAGATGAAGATAAGTCAATACCATACAACAGCCAGCTGGATTTTGGAGTTATCGATGCGTTAACTAAGCTCATGCACACATTATAATTAAGTATACACATCTTTTTGTTTAATAATTATAACTTAAGAGCTTATGGTAAAATATATAATGTGAATTGTGGAGTATTAATAATGAAATAGGAAATCATATGTCGGTCAGATTTGACTAGTTGTTTTCAATGATGGATTGCATCTGCCTATTAACTATTTATAATGATATCGAAGCCGGTCCTTACGTTGTCAATCGAGGGGGAATAAAAAAGAGTAGAAGTGATGATATATAATTAACACCAGACAACTTACTTTTGTAATTTGTATTTATAAATTATTTGTAGATCGTTTTTGTTATTGGAAACCAGGAAATTTCAATCCCCGAATTTCAGATTTTTTTTTTCATCACCAAAAAACATGCAAAGTTCCGAAACTCTGAAGAAAAACTCAATCTTGCAATTTGATTCAACTTAAGCTCATTTATAGTGGGCCTAAACCGAACCATTCCCATCTAAAATTGGTAGAGTAGATTAAGCCCGCTAACTGGCTTAGACATCTATTTATGAGCTTCAACCATGAAGAGAAAAACTCTTTTATCGATAATATGAGGAAAAACTTCAGAGACAGTAGTTCATTGAATCCCAACGTTGCAACACGACTCAACATAATCCAATAAAAATGCATGGGAATTTGGGTACTGCGCTTGCCATTGCTGTAGGTAATAATGCACACAAAAGAACTATAAAAAACTAACAGGATCAAGTACTTATTTGAGACATCTCTTTCGACCATTCTAATCATTTTAGAAAGAAGACTAGGAAGTTAGAAAAGTTCCTTTGATGAAATTACAGCTACTTTCAAAAGTTTTCATTTGTCTATATAGTAACTTTTTATAAGACAAACATTAATTGGTCTCTAAGCTACCACAGTCTAAGAATCCAGGGACAGTGGATGAGGTTCCAGTATATTTTTTAAATCTTAAGAAGACGTTAAGATGTGTTAACCCCGTAACCAATGTTCAATTTATCATTTCTTCTTGCTGGCCGTTTTTCTCTCAAAAAACCAAAAAATCAATTGATTCCATATTATCGATCCCCTTGGTTCCATTTCAGTTTGAATTTCCTAGAACTGACCATCTGATGATTCTATTGAGCTTCACCGTATGATAAGGACTCAAGGTTGGTTAAACTGATAAGATATTAAAATCTCTAAACTATTAATCATAATCGCAGGTTAACCTTGAAGTTAAAAGATTTGAACTTTGATAATAAGCTCATGGATAAACTTTGAATTTAAAAGTTAAATTAAAAAATTAAGGACTAGGTTTGGTTCCAACTTAATTACTATTTATATAAATATTATATTTTTTAAATCTTATCATACTTATAAAATTTTATATTTTTATCCTTAAATTTAATTTCATTATGATTTCTAGTTCTTTTTTTGGTGTATATTATCTAGTTCTAGTTGTCAGATATTATTTATATTTAATAATATCTAACTAGATTATTCATATTTTACATAATTGTTAGATAAATTTAGAACATATGAACTTACAAGATAGGCTTAAGTTTGAATTTTTTTTTAAGAAAATTAATTTTCTTGGATTGTATTGAGTATGGACATAAAACTTCTAAATGGGGTTTAACTCACATGCACGTTTCTATTTGCTTTGTCTTAGTTTTTCGATTATAAAAAATTTAATAGACAGCAAGTGAACTCTTCACACTATGTAATGAACTAGGACTGTTTTTTTTTCTTGGTGTCAAGCTGATAAGCATATTAATGAAAAAAAGATTTCATGGTGAACCCCATCTCTGCTACAGTAGATTTCAGCATCCACAATTAGAAACAAGTAGGTTAATGGACATTAAGAAGATCAGCTTCTAACATCCTTACCAGGCTGAGGAACAAAACCTTTTTTCAGGCACAAGAGCTAGCTAGCTGCCAATTAAGCCCTTTAAATTTGGACACCAAAAAGGAAAAATGTTAAGCCCTAATCCTATTGTTCTGGAATTAAATTACTATACAGTCCTAGAAAGAAAGTTATCAACAAATAATTAAGGAACTAGAAAGCTCGTCACACGCTGGCAATTGTAGATGAGATTTAGGTTCCAAGCAACTCTGAATCCTACCTACGATGTAACACATTTCTGGTCTCGCTTCACAACTGTCAAGTAAGGCCAAGTTGGCTATCTCAATCAACACCTTAAGTTGCTCCATGTTTGCATCTCCATCAAGCTTCGGATCCAATAATTTAGACAACACCTCTGTGCCATCGCCATTCCTATACTCCTCTGTCCACTCAGCCAATGTAGAAGAGCCCTGCGTTGATTTTAAGCCTGTGACGAGCTCAAGTAACAACACCCCGAAACTATAGATGTCACTCTTGGGCGAGACAAGGCCTGTTTCGAGGTAGTAAGTATCTATATAACCAAATGAGCCCTTGATGGTTGTGGGAAATTGTGAGCCATGGATGCTGTAACCCAACTTGCATAGCCCGAAATCGGCTAATTTGGCATGGTCATCGTCGATGAGGAGGATGTTTGAAGACTTTATGTCCCTGTGAATAATGGGTGGATCGGCAATGGAATGTAAGTAGTGGAGTGCTCGAGCAATGTCCAATGCAATGTTCAAGCGGTTGGACCAGGAGAGAATTCCTGATGATTGTCCTTGGAAGGTGTGCATCCTTTCAAAGAGGCTCTTGTTCGGGACATACTCTAGCAAAAGAAGTTGTTCCCCTGTGGAAAACAGAATAAAATGATTCGGTTATAATAGTTGTGATTTGTAACTCCATTAATTTGTCCCAATTTCATGATGTATTTGGATTTGGATATGAATCTAGTTGTAATTTTTTTTTTCTTTGTTAGAATCTTTTGAACTTTTTATTGCAAAATAAAATTGCCAATGGAGTACATAAATAGTGGTTCTTGCGGGAAGACTTGGTAGTTGGAAAAGCCTACATAGAATGGAGAAAGGGCAAGCCGAGTTAACCCACTGTATCAACCAAAGCCTTGTAGTGAACACCTGCACGGACCAAAACGAAAACTCCAAAGGCTTCTGCACCAATTTTTTATGCCAATTAATGTTATTCCAGCTTTGTCAAAATTGAGAGGAGAATGAGAAGGAACTGTCCTATTCTAGCAGAAACATGGCTGGACTGCTTTTTGGAGAAGAGGACCAAAAAGATGGAAGTACTTCCATTTAATTACAGCCGTCGAAGATTACATAACAAGTACATGACATTAATTCTTCGCGAAGTGGGGAGAAAGCAACAACTTAATGAATCTCTTGTGACTTCTGTCTAAAGATGGATTTAGCTATTGTTATGCCAACAAAGCTCAGCACCTAATGGCAGCGGTAACTTTGATCATCAAATGTAATAAAAATGCCAGTACTAGAAATCACTCGTTTCCCTTTTCATCTCCTTACTTTTGGCATTCGGATACGTATATACAGATTGGCTATACAAACTTCATTATACAGATTCTTGTGGCAGGGTCCAAACATGAATTAATTGCATGTAATGTGGTAAAATATATGGATACTTTCAAATGGCATTGTGCATTTATGTAAGCAGCACGGAGTTTTTGGTTAACTTGTACGAAGAATATGTAACATATAAAATCAAATTGTCCATTTTCGGACCCAACAAGAAAACCGAAATCCATGTGTTTATAAATGTTGCTTAACAGGAGTCTGGAGATTGACTCACCTTTCTCCAGGCAGAATCCCAGCAACCGAACCAAATTGGGATGCGAAATCCTTAGCAGAACCGACACTTCGTCCAAAAATATCTTCTTGCTGCCACCTCTATCCTCCATCACTCTCTTCACTGCTCCAAATCTCCCATCTTCAAGCTCTGCAAGATACACGAAAGAAGTGGCTCCGATTCCTATCTGAATCTGAAAATCCCTTGTAGCCATCTTCAGCTCTTCCAATGCGTATGTCCTTATGACACCGGGACTCCACCTTATCACAACGTCTTGTAGTTTATCACCTTTCTTTTGGTTGCCATCGGTAACGGAGAAACCATCACTCATTACTTGTTTCTCAAGAAAATTGGCAAACCATTTCAATGCTAGTATGACAACAATCACCAGAAAAATGGCACCTAGAATCCAAAAGTTTCTGGGATTTTTAGTGGAGAACCCCAATAACCACATGGTCACATTATCTGAAGCCTCCACTCTTATGTTACCGTAAATAAGAAGCTGGTTGTACATTGATTACCCGGAAATAACGGATCCAGCTGCTGATAGACGTACATAGGAATATAAGGTTGACGTCAGAAACTGTAGGTTAAAAGGCATCAAATTCTGCAAAGACAGGACGTTTCTGAAAGATCCTTTGGCGTGGAATTTAGCATCCGCCATTTGTTGTGGAAGTAAGAGCTTAAATTTTGTCTCTGGTATGAAATGAGTTGCTTCTTAAAGGTCTTAAATGTAAAATTCATCATGTACATGTTTGGTTCTGTCACTCCAGAAAAGAAAAGAAATGATTGATAGAACAAATTTTGTCCGAGATTGGATTCCCATATATGTAATTCAACTACTTGAACTGTTGATATTTTATTGTCAAATGTGAACATATTTATTTTTTCCCGAAAAATTCAAAAGCTAGCATGTCAATTTTCTTGTACTTCAGGATCTCTCTTCCAACCATTAGACTGAGGAATGAAAAGCATTGATCGGGGTACAAGAATTCGTACATATTTTTTCACTTATCAAAAATTAATGTTTTCGTTAAAAGTAAAATTGCTGTTAGACGTCCAACTATGAACACAAAAAAGAAAATCTTGATCATTTGGTTTGGTCAGTTTGCTAATTCATCTGGCAATATATTGTTTTTATCCACTAAAATTAAGCTTTGGATCAAAGATAAGGGAAACTTTTTCTCCTCATCTTCTTATGTGGTTTAAACTCATTATAATAATATTACCTATATAATCAAACTCACTGCATTGTCAATCTTTAGAATTGGTAAAAGAAATGTGAAGGATAATCCAATTGTAAAGTACATCGGACGGGTCTTGCTCCATCTCTACTAGGTAAAACCTTCAAATACATATAAATATTTATGTTTTGTACACTTTGCTTTTGACCTCCTAATGTCTCAAAACTCATGTATTAAAAAAAAAAGGAACAACTTTTAGAATCCGTTCCGGTATGTAATTTTATTATATTCAGTCCGTGCAAGATCTTGCATTTCATTGCTTTTTGTAATTTACTGTCAATGATACGTCATCAATACTTGATTAAAAGCGGCTGTTTCAAAGCTCTCTTCATTATTAATATTTTTACTGTAGCTATATGCAAACTATTCACAATTAATTTAAATTCTATTTTTAATACTTCAATATTTAAACTCTTATTTTATATTAAATATAACGTCACATTAAGGACTGCCGTTAATTAAGTTGATGTGATTTGGTTGGTGAAATATTTATTTAGGAGCCGTTTGGTTTCACTTCTATTTTTTTGTTGTTGTTTTTGGTTTCTGTTTCCTATTTTTGGTTTCTGTTTTTTCCTTAAAAAAACGAAAACTTGTTTGGTTGAGATTTGTAATATAAAAACTGAAAACAAAAACCTGTTTGGTTGAAATTTCTAATAAAAAACTGAAAATAAAAACATGTTTGGTTTTATTATCATGCTTCTATTTTTTGTAATTATACTATTATGTGTAATAATTATAATCTAATACATTATATTTTTAAATCAATTAATTATCATTATAGCTAAAATTAAATATATACTAATCAAATATTATTAAAAAATTACACATTAATTGTATATAATAAAATTACATAAATTAGAAATTACATTAAGTCGTTCTAATCAATAAAAGATGTCCAGCATAATTACCAAAAAAAATTGTTCATCATACTATAATTCTTGAAAATATAATAGTATTATCATTTACAAAAAGAAACATAAATCAATTAGAAATAATATAATCACTCCACATTTGTCTAGCAATTTCATCTCGCTTCCAAGACATACCTCGAA
>JAOSBK010000005.1:11786969-11799788 GCA_027568895.1 Erythroxylum shatona | reverse complement strand
TCTTCTTCCTCTCTTCCACGACACTCTCTTCTTTCCCTCTTCTTTTTATTTTTCTTCTTCTAATTTCCACTCCTAATAACCATCAAATGTCCATTATGCCCCTCCATGTAAGCCTTATGCCTTTTAACCTTAAGTGATCTTCCAATTTTGCCCTTATACACTTTTACTTCTTCATTTTCACTTACACCATATTATACTCTAACTTAATCTTAATTTCTCCATTTAATACTTTCAATTCCATCAATCTAAGCAATAAATCCTCCAATCATTGACATGCTAATTAAAATTTAAACAAAATAATTCATCTAGAAAAACCACATAATCAAATCAATTCATACTTAATAAAAAAAATGATGATGGAATTCCACAATATTGATGTCGTATTCCATAATGCATCCATCATTACAATTGCATTAAATCATTGTTTGTCATATCTAACTATATACTATTTCACATTTCTAAATATCCACAAACTTTCATTTTCTCACATTCAGACAGATCAATATTTTTCCCACTACTTCCATCAGTTGAAACTCTTAACAAATACTCATGTATGTGACTTATATACATGCAACTCATAATAGGGATCAGTTGCTACTGCCTACTATAACATGACTAAATGCATGTAACTTGACGTATATTTCGAATAACACCCATGTAAGATATTGAATCTAGCCTCTGATGCTAAAATGTAACAGCCCACTCTCAATGGTCAAGTACCCAACATCTTGAGTGATATCTGAATACGTATCCCACGAAGGTGGCATGTTAGGATAGTAAATGGTTGAAACTCATTACGAATTTGTTTTAAACAATGTACACAAATGCAAAAAATTGATAATCAATTCCGGCCCAATTTATTTATAAACATTTTTAGTCACAAAAACCACAATCATTATTTAACTCATCAGAGTTTCAGTAGTCACTTGGGCCCATTACAGAAACAAAATACTTCTAGTCACAATATCATTACATTTCAAGATCATTTTCATACACATTGTATAACACTCATGACTACACTTTTGATACAACATAATGAAATAGATACGTAGGAGCAAACTAATCCCAACTTGGAATCTTCCTCGGATATAGTGGCTAACTCCAATTTGTCTATCTGGAGACCTTTATTAAACCTGGAAATCCATGTTGCAATTTTGATGAGTTTTGGAAACTCAGTAGAGTAACCATCCTCGATGGTTCACTCATGAAACAAAATACAATCATAATAAAATCACACAGTTCATACATTCACACAGTTTATTCAGTTACATAATTCATACAATTATACAGTTCATATCAATCCTTCATTTCATTGCAGCTTTGTAAATCATTTGATGAATTCCAATCATATATGAGTGCTATAGTGTTGTGACCAAATGCCTTTTCAGTCTTCCATATCCATTGCAAACACTGGGCTCAGTATTCAGTGAGAACTATAGGCTCTACCACAGAGCTTTAAGTTGTTTCAATAACAGTCTCGGTCATGTCATAAAACAAGATCAATTATAGCTTACATATGTATCCATACAATTCAAATTCACTTGATTAGTAACAAATGCTATCGCAATAAATTGTTTCGTAGTTAAACTATTCAAATACGTATAACAATCACAGAACTTTGCAAATCATTCGATCAATTCAAGTCATATGTAGATGTTATATGTATGAGACTCACAATCATTTTTATGTTGTTGTGACTGTGTGCTTTTACAGTATCCCAAATCATCAGGTTTAGTCATTCCGTTTATCCCTTATCCATTACGAATATAGGACTCAGTAATCACAATGAGCCTTAGGCTCAAACCACATATTCGGGAGCTTAAAGCTCTTATCAATAATAGTATTAGTAGTAACATCTGTCATAATTTCTTTACATTACATGCATTGGAATAAAATGCATGCCACAATTCAGTAATTAACTTTATTCACTTTCATTTATAGGTATTATGACAGTATAGCAATCGTAGTAACAGCCATAATAACAATTTCAGCAGCAGTAGATATTAGACTAGGTCTGGCATTCAACTTTTCAGTTGAGAATAAAAAAAAGATTAGGCAGTCTCATTCACATACAAATAGCACTTCCAATATCATTCCTATGCATTAAAACACCTCGGACAAATATTGTCTAGAATCTAGTACACAATTAGAACAATTCAGTGCAGTTCAATAAGATAGCAATGCAGTTCAGTACAGTTCAGTAATATACAAAACAAGAAGGTGAGACCAACTAAATTTACTCACAGTATGCTCCAAATAGTTATTGCCTTGAAGTTTGGGCAATGTCTGGATGCTGTTACTGAATACGCTCCTCTATATATATAATACATACACATATCACAATATTACACAATTATTTATTCATTAATGCACATTCATGTATACTGAATATGTACAATGTAATTTCATGACAAATCCAGGTTTCTAATCATTAATCTTATCATAATAATCATTTGGATATCCATATTCAAGTGATTAAGTCAAATTTGTTTAAAGCTACACTTTCGAGTCCATTTTCCATAATTAATTTCATCAGAAAAGTGAAGGAATTTGGTAACACTTCCTTCTAACAAATTATTCTCCTATGTCTTAAGTCTCTATTGATACCAAGATCATTCAATTTAATTCATTATTCTATGCGTTATGTTGAAAATACCATAGACCTTGTACATTTAAAATTTTGACTAATGCATGATCATGCATTCAAGTTGTACACCTTATATCTCTCAATTCCAATTTCCAAAAGTTACAAACTTTATACCAATTAAAAGCTAAGAAAATAAGCTACAATTTTGTGAAGACACAATTGTTTGATTCAGCCTAAGCCAAGACTCAATTTCAAGCTAAATTTTAAGACCCTTAAGGACAAAATTCAAATTCACTTTCTTCTTAAACATTGTAGTCAAATGTCTCTAGTTCAATATAAATCAAGAATAATTTCCTATGGAAATCTACAGATCAAAATAAAGCCAAAATACAGAAGCATGTTCAGTAAAAACAATTCAATTATTAAATTCCTACACACCTCAGCATTTTCATCCTAGCACCCCCTTTCAGGATAACTTTGCATGATCATTGTAACAAGGAAAATGGTGTATTTCAGTAACACTTTCTTCTAGACAATTGTTCCACTATGTTCCCAATTTCTAATAACACCAAAATTATACAACTTCATTCAGTATACTGAAATTTATACCCAAAACATTTCAAATTGTTTTTAAACTATAACAAAACTCTTAACTCTACTTCCAGCCAAATTTTAAAATACTTAGAGACAGAATTAGCGTTCAACTTCTTAGGAAAGTTGTATACATATGGCTCAAATTTAATCTAAATCAAGATTCAACATATTTAGAAATCTACGGTTCAAGATATAATCAAAATACTGAAGTCTATTTAATGAAAATTCTCCTACTTATAACATTCCAACATACATCTTCACCAATATCTCATATATGTCATTCCAACTCAGGCATCATTCTTATACTACTAAACATATCTTAAAGATCAGATTGCTACCTACTTTTTGAGCTTCCGATTTCAGCTTAACACTTCAGATTAACTAAGCCACCATTCATGCATGATTCATCACATAGATAGCTGGTTTTTGGCTCTTTTGTGAAGGATAGATGTCTAGCTTTGATGTAACAATTAAGTAAGGATTAGATTAAAATGCTGAGAAGGAAACTTGGAGTGAGTTTCGATGGAGAGCTAGGAAGCAGATGTAGAAAGATCCAGCAAAAAGTTTGCCACCTAAACATCATGGAATGCAAGATGTCTTGATCCTTCATTGACACATGTCATTTGGCATGTCTTGCATTTATCCACTAGATATCCTACCATTGGCCTCTTAGCTATTAATCCACACGTCATACATTAATTGATCCAATTTTTACTTTATAATTAGTCTACTTGTCACTATTCTAGTGGTTTATTTATTTTTCTTAATCTAGAAACACTTCAGAAATTCATAAATTTCTCATATTTTCACTAAAATTTTGAAATAATCTAAATATTCTCCAAATAAATTGTCAGCTCAATCAATTCACAATTTGCATTTTAATTACACTTTTAACATTCAATTATACTTGAAAATGTTAATGAATGCATTTACAAATATTTGTAATGTGCAAGACCAATAATATCATTTATGTGTATGTCACATTATGCATAAGCATGAGTTATGCTTCCTCATTAATCTCTAATAAACACCATTTTAACCTTAATTCAAGTAACAGGATGTTACATAATTCTTGCAGTGTTCTAAACCTAGCAAAAATGTTAAACTTGACAAATTTTACAACAACGTTAGAATCATTAGTCCTGGTGGCTTTAGCTTCCACTCGTTTGGAAACATAATCCACAGCCAAGAAAATGTAAACAAAGCCAAAATAAGAAGGAAATGGCTGCATAAAATTGATGCCACGTACATCTAAAATTTCACATAAAGTTATTAAAGATAAGGAATTTGATCTCTATGGGATAAATTACCCTGTTTCTGGAATTGTTCACATGCTTTACAAAACATATAGGAGTCTCAAAAATTATTTGGCCAATAAAAATCACATTCAAGAATTTTCCTAGCCGTTCTATTAAGCCCAAAATGACCACCATAAGCGTACGAATGGTAAATTTTTGAAATTGATTCATATTCATATTCAGGCACACATCTCCTAATTATTGGTCAGAACAACACTTCTTTAATTGAGAATCATCCTATATATAATATTTCAACTAACTCTTTATCCTATTCCATTTAACCTTACTTAAGTCATTAGGTATCTCATGGTTCACCAGATAGTTCATAATATTAGTTTACCATGGAACCCTACCTTGCAGCGGTACTGAATCCTCCTCTTTCATAACCTAACTCAAGTGATTGGTGGCTGAATTCCCTGCACCTTTCTTGTCTTTGATCTCCAAATTGAATTCTTAGAGCAGGAGAATTCATCTAATAAGCCTTGGTTTCACTTTTTGATTTGATAAAAGGTACCTTAATTTTGTTTGATTATAATACACAATCACTTTAGAACCTAGCAAATAAGTTCTAAAATTATCTAAAGCAAACGCAATAGATAAAAGCTTCTTTTCTATGGTGGAGTTGTTACATTGTGCCGGACTAAGTGTTCGGGAAGTGTTGTAAATAACATGAGTCATCTTTCGACATTTTTGACCAAGGATAACACCTATAGTAAAATTACTTGCATCACACATAATCTCAAAAGGTTGACTCTTGTTAGGTGGTTGAATTATCAATACAGAAGTCAAAAGTTCTTTCAACTTGTCAAATGCTTCCTTGTATCCCCCATCAAACTTAAAAGGTACATCCTTTTGTATCAAATGGTAGATTTTTGTTGAGATCTTACTAAAGTCCTTGAGAAACCTGCGATAAAAACCTGTATGGGTAAGAAAAGAATGAACTTCCTGCACATTTGTACTGCAGGGTAAGTTTTGCAAAATTTCTATCTTAGCTTTATCGACCTTAATACCCTTAAAAGAGATTACATATCCCAAAACTATTCCTTACTCAACCATAAAATGACATTTTTCAAAATTAAGAATAAGATTAGTTTCGATACAACATTCAAGTGCACAATTTGAATTATCCAAGCATGCATCAAATGAATCCCTATAGATAGTAAAATCATATAAAAAGACCTTGATAATGTGTTTAACATATTCAAAGAAAATTCTTACCATGCATCTTTAAAAGGTGGTTGGGGCATTGCAAAATCCAAACGGCATCCTTTTATTAGCAAATGTACTAAAATGGCATGTGAAGGTTATTTTATCCTGATCCACCAGAGCTATGACAATTTGGCTATATCCTGAATACCCATCGAGAAAAAAGTAGTGAGATCATCTCGCAAGTCTTTCAAGCATCTAATCGATGAATGGGAGTAGAAAATGATCCTTGAGTGTATCAGTATTCAACTTCCTATAGTCAATGCACACTTTCCATCCATTTTGAATTCTTGTAGGCACCAAATCATTATTCTTGTTCTTCAACACAACAATTTTCCTCAGTACTACTTAGATTGGACTCACCTACTTACTATTTGAATTAGATAGATTATACCAACATCAAGCAACTTTAAGATCTTCGTCTTTACCACTTCCATCATCAGAGGATTCAACCTTTTTTATGATTCTCGTGATGGTTTGGATCCTTCTTCCAACAAAATTTAATGCATACATGTCAAAGGGCTAATACCTTTGATGTCAGTTATGGTCCATCCTATAGCTATGATGTCATCCTTAAGTACTTGAATGAGCTTTTCCTCTTGAAGCTTGGTTAAGTTCCTTGCTATCATTACCATAAGTGTTTCCCGTTTTCCCAAAAATACATATTTCAAGTGTTATCGAATTTCCTTCAATTCAATTTTAGGTGCTTAGACAACCGAATGTAAAGATTTCGTATTAGATATTGGCAGTTCAATATTTTGAAATACATACCTTTTTGGTATTGTTTATAGTGATTGCAGTGCTAGTACAATTTCTTCCATTTCATCTATGATGCACAAGTTAGAATTAAAGTTTTTTGTTAAACTCATGCAAAGAATGAATTCTAACTCATCTTTACCATCTATATCAAAAATTTCTTAAGACAAAGAATCAATGAAGTCAATTGATAAAACAAAATGAACATCACTAAGGTACGTCGTAACTTGAAAAATATTAAAGCGAACAATTTCACCATCTAACTCCATAGTCAATGTTCCTACATCCACGTCAGTTTTTGTCCTTGATGTCTTCAAAAATGGTTGACCTAGAAGGATAAGTGTAGAATTAGACGAAGGTTCTCCCTCTATAACCCTTTCTAGATAAGAATTAGACCTGCACTAAAACATCCTCTATAACCATTTCTGGATAAGCATTAGACCTATTATCCAATTGAATTATAACACGTGTTTCTTTCAATGATACTAAATTCAATGAAGTTAAATGGAACATGAAATGACATTTATTGAAGCTCCTAAATCTAACATTAACCTTTCGAATCTTGTATCACCAATTTTGCAAAGAATTATGAATGTGCTTAGATCATTACACTTTGGGGGAAGATTTCAATGAATGACTACGGACGCTGCTTCCCCCCCCCCCCCCCCCCCCTCCAACATACACACACTTACTTTCTCATATCTCCTTAATTTCTTGTTAGGGGTGCATAATTCCTTGAGAAATTTGGCTTATCGAGGAACTTGCTTAATGGAATCAATTAAAGGTATGTTCACCCATACCTTTTTTAACATCTCCAAAATCTCCCTATCTTGCTCTTCATTCTCTAATTTAGCAAATCTATTAGGAAAAAGAGTTAAAGTCTTTGTAAAAATTTTAACCCTAGGAGATCTAGAATTTACTTGAGTTCCCTTTTTGCTTCTTTTGGAGGCACTTCAAGTTCTTTTTGAGATTGTTCCTCATTGCCAATAATAGGAGTCTTATGTGGTGCCTCTATTTCTCTACCACTTCTTAAGGTGATAATGCTTACATTCTCTCTCAAATTCACAACAGTTTAAGAAGGAAGCTTACATAAATTCTTATTTTCCAATTAGCTCACTGCAATAGCTATATGGCACAGTTGATTCTCCATATTCTGAATTCCAGCTCTAGTTTGTTATTATATTTTTTCATCATTTTTCCTGTGAAGGTCCAAAGCTTGATGGTTAGCATTGTCTTTGATAAAGTTATTGGTAGGACCCTTATTATTGTCCTTGTTGTCCATAATTATTGAATGAAGGATTCTTCCATCTTAAGTTCTATGCATAGGTGTAGTTAGGATCCTAGTTCCTCTATGGTTGACCCTTAAAGCTTCCAAAATCATTTAGTTATTACACTGAAGTTTCCTTTAAGGTCAGACATATATTAGTAGGATGTCCTATCATTATGCGAATTCCACATACCTTGACTTGTTGAGCACCATTTACAACCATTTTTCTTAATAGAGATTTCAACCCAATTATTTATTTCTCCAATGTAGCAATGCTAGCTTTATTAACCTTCAATAGTTGGGCTCCTCTCGAATACTAAATTTTTAGGAGTTGGCATCCATGTTGGAAATAAGATTTCTGGCTTCAATAGGTGCCTTGTCCATTAGTGCATTGCTGCTTGCTACATTTACCATATTTCTTTCAAGTGGTAGAAACCCTCATAGAAATACTAGATAAAAAAATGCTCGCTAATTTGATGATACAAGCAGCTAGCACATAACCTCTTGAAATTCTTCTAGTACTCATATAACATTTCCTTATATTATTGTCAATATATATTGATCTCCTTTCAAATATTTATAGCTAAGATGTAGGAAAGCATTTTTCCAAAAACAAGTCTCTGCATCTCATTCCAAGTGGTAATTGATTTGGAAGGTAACTAACAAAGCCGATGTTTGGTAGTGTCTCCCAATGAGAATGGAAATGCCCTCAACTTATTATGCTCTTCTTATACCCCGGCTGGCTTCATGTTAGAACAGACGACATGGAACTCCTTAAGATGTTTATGAGGATATTCACCTGGCATACCACGAAAAGTAGGTAAAAGATGAATTAAACCAAATGTAAGCTCAAAACAACATCAATAGTAGCAAAATCAATGCATAATAGTTGGTGATCAAAATCAGGAGTAGCCAATTACTTAAAAGTGTGATTATTATTTTGTTCAACTATGTTAGAAGCAATGTCAAACATGGAATCACTAGAAGAATCAAAAAGTCTAAAGCCATGTGAATTCTTAGTGAAGAGTCAAGTTTTCTATCAGATGATGATGGATTCTCGGAACCTTGTACAACTTGTCTTCTCACTCTTTGTAACATTCTTTCAACTTCTAGATCAAACTTCAATTCACAAGTGTGAGAAGATTGTGTCATGCACTATAACTAACCAAACAAGAAAAGAAATTCACCACAAAATTAAATTAAATTAAATTAAATTAAATTAAAAAAGAAAAGGATATTAATTCCCAACAATAGAGCCAAAATTGATCGCGCGCTGTAATATTACCAAAATAACTAGACTAAAACTATAGCTAGTGTTAAGTCTAGCTTAATCCCACCGAGGCTTACTTTGCTAAATTATTTATATAAGTAAAATAGGGGGTTTTTGTTTGAAGCAAATTAGAAAACATAATAAAATTGAATTTATAAAAACAAATTAAATTAAATAGCAACAAAGTGATAAAATTGATGAACAAGTTAAAATTTGGTTCTTTGGTTTAATCTCGGCCTAAGCACAATTTTACAAATGTCATTGAATTATCACCTTTACAACTCTCTTAATACTATTGATCATAAATCAACAACAAGCTCTGTTAATTTTGGTTTTTCCTTAGGTGATACTTAATTAAGAAGAACTCGTTAATTAACCTTAACTATCGGGAAACCTAGAATAAGCTCTTTAATTTTATCCCAATAGCTGCTTTATAAATAAGAAAAATGGACCAATTTAAGCAATAATCACACAATCTCAGAATATTTAAATTATGCTATGTTATCCCTAACGATTTAATACCGTCAGCTACTATATATGACCTTCAATACAACTATTACATATCGCATTCAAGTTTAAAGTTTTTCATGAAAAACAATTCAATAGAGCATTAAAATCATTCTCATAGAATTTCCAAACAATCCATACAAGATAACGTAAATAATCCATAAAGAGGGAAAGAAGCCTATATCTCCATTAAAAATCGAAGAGAAATGAAGAGGAATGTAGATCTTTCTCTCTCCTCATTTATCTTCTCTCATTAGATTTTCTCCAAAATTTAGCAAGATTGGAGGCTCCCTTTTAGGATTTCATTCTTTTCTTTTTATAGTTCCTTCTAATTATGGTAAAAACTAGATTTTACTGAGCCCAAAATGTTAGAAATGACCCTTGATAGGTTAAGTTTGGAAGTAGTCCCTCAGTTGTCGTTGCGTAGGCTATGATCGTGGCCTATGTGATAAGCTTCTATCACGATTGTGGCCAATTATACCACGAACATGGAACTGGGTTCTTCCTCCAAACTTCTCCAAGTCTTCTCTTCTTTGCTTTAATTCTTCTTCTTCTTATTTCACGAGGACAAGTGAGCGTAATAGCAAGAAGATGACTTAATGCATATGCTTTCAGGTCACTTTAACTCCTCCACTTCCAAACTGTACCTAAAATAAAATATGAGTCAAAGTTACTATCCTAAACATTTCTAAGGCATTAATCACTAAGTGTAGTAGATCAAATTAATCAACATTTAAACACATATCAATATCTCCCATGTTCTAACAAATGTTTTCTATATTTGGTCAACACAATTTTAAAATATATTAAAGTTTAAATTTTAATATAATATTATTTAATTTTAGAATTTTTATAGGAACCATGTCCCATATTAAATTATCTAAAAATCTTCTACTCTCACATGATATAATCAATTGGCTTCAAATTTCTAACTTTAGCACCTAAAAATAATTTATACAACCAATAAACATTGGGAGTTTTTATGTTATATATTTTAGTAGTATATTAGCACACAATAGAAAAACATAATATTATGCATTCTTTAGATTATTTATCGCATCAATCGTTATCTTAATTTGAACATATAAATTCCTTGTACATATAATGAAATTAAATTGTTAATTAAACTAACTATCTTTTATACAATGTCTCCTTAGATAGGATCTTAACGTTCTTCTAGCAATTTTTTTAATATTTTTGATGGTTGTCCAATGGGTTACTTCATATCCACTTAATAGTTAAGTAAAGTGTTTAGGTTGAGAGATCATATACTGACATTTAGTCGTTTTTTCGGGCTTAATTAGTTCGATGATTGAGAGAGAAGGTCTCAGTAAATTAGAATGCCTAGGACTATTACATTACCAAAGTAAAGGATTTCAAGGTATGGTGAGAATCACCCTAACCTTTATAATTTGATTCTCTAAATCATTGTGTTCTTATTTTTGTGATATTTTGAAGTGTGTTTGCAAGCCTTGAAATTGTGAATTTTGCAATTTCAATCTCTCATTATTTGGTCTACTCAAACAAAAGTCAATTTGAATTACAAGGTAACTAACCAATCCTTAATGGAAAGACACCTTGCTATACTATTTTATATGAGCCCTATATTTATAGTATAGTAATTAATTTTAAAACTTTGAGATAAACAAGAAGTAGTTATCAAGTTTTGGACATCGTTGCCCGGGATTATACCTAGCATTAAGTGTGATTTAAATTATTTTGGTCTTTTATTTTTAATTTGACACACTTTTCATGTGTGTAAGTGGTGTTTGCACACGAGAAGTTTCGAAAGTGTGCGCAGATTAAAGGAACTTGACATCATCAAACTTGAAAGGGAATTGACATCACTATGGAGTCAAGCTGAAATCGAAAGGATAATGGTGGATCAAGGAGATCACGGTGGTGACCAAAGAACATTGATGGATTTTATGTGGCTCGGGGTTCAATCTAAACCAACAGGGGATGGCCAGGCCGCCTGTTGATGTGAACAATTTTAAATCAAGCCTACTTTATTAAATATTTCACAAACTAGTGTTTAATTCTATATTTTACCATATGAGGATCCAAATACTCACCTTGCTAATTTATTTGAAATTTGTAGTTCATTTAGGTATAATGGATTATCTGAGGAGGTAGTAAGGATGAGTCTCTTTCCCTTCACACTGAAAGATTAGGTAAAGGAATGGCTACATTCTCTCAATTTGGAGCATGTAACTATATGGGACCAATTAGTGCAAGCTTTCCTAGCTAATACTTTCCATTAACAAAGACAATAAGAATTGTCAAGGAGATCGCAACCTTTCAACAACATGATGGAGAATCCCTCTACAAGTCATTGCAGAGATTTAAGGAGCTATAAAGAACTCATCACTGTCTGCTAAAAGAGCTATTGTTGTAGACATTTTATAATGGAGTTAATGGACTGACTACGAATACAATTGATCCAGTAGCTAGAGGTTCATTGATGAGAAAAACCATCGATGGTATATATAATCTTATTAAGGATATGGCCATTAACAACTATCTATGGTCAACTAAAAGAAGTATACCATACAACGTTAGAATGGGCCCCACCCAAAACACAAAAAATGAGTAGAGCACTAGGAATTATGGCAATAAAGTCAACTTTAGCAATGTAAGCTAAAAAGCAAGACAACATTAATGCCTCATCTAGTTCGGTAAATGTTGGACCCCATTTCCGAAGCCCAACATTGGATATGGAAGCGCAGTGCTTGGTACATGAGATGAAACATACACATTAAAGAAAAGAGGAAATCCCTCGGAAGCACAACGGGGGGTTCATCGCGGCGTACGATGACTCGCCGCGACGAGACCTCTCGGCTAGCCACGCCGCGATGAGCTATTAAGCCCTCGCCGTGGCGAGCCTGCGGACGTTCGTCGCGACGAGAAATTAAGCCCTCGCTGAGGCTAGCCTGCGGACGTTCGTCGCGACGAGCGTGTAGCCTCGTCACGGCGAAGTTCCCCTTCGGCCCACAGTGAACAAACCTGAAACATTCTCTCATTTTATTAAAAACAACACATCCCAAAACATAACAAGATACAACCAAGCAACTTCTAAATAATTCAATGCAGAAGATTTACATCATGTCTCATTAATATCCAAAAGATGAGTTTTACAAAGCTTTACTAACATTTCAAACCCATAATACAACTTTTGAGTTCAAGGTCAAAAATACAAAATACCCTTGAACCAATAAAACTTGAAATGTAACTAAAGCCTTGACTTCCAAAATACTACTTGGAAAGTACATAATCATGACAAAAATCGGAGTGTTGCCTTAACTCGTGACTCACTCGGTCCCTTGCTCATCAC
>JAOSBK010000005.1:11698654-11724877 GCA_027568895.1 Erythroxylum shatona | reverse complement strand
GGATTCCGGACAGGAGGTCCGATGATGGTAATGATTGTGTTGATGGTTTTGGAATATAGAAGTGCTTATTGTGTATGGCTTGATTATGTATAAATCATGTGTGAGATTTTATGGCAAAAGAAAAATAAGATTTTGTTTAAATTGATAGTTATGATTCGCATTTGAAGGATAGAAAATTGAGGTTATGGAATTGGTGAATTCCAAATTGAAAAAGTGTATTGCTTTGAATAAAGATGAAAAAAATGAAAAAAGAAAAAAAATTATACCGAATTATATTCGATTGTCTTATAGTTTCCAACGCGATGTTTTTCTAAAGTATGCGTTCTCGGATGTCGGAGTTAAGTTTTTGTTCTTAAGCGATTTGTTTTCATTGATTCCTAGCCATTAGATTCGCTTTCGATTCTTTCGCTTTTTGATCCGACTTTTGCCTACGTTTGTTTTTTCTTTTGGACCTTTTTCATTTGTGATCCGATTTGTGTTTCGCCTTTGTTTTGGCTCACTTTCGGCTTTGAGATCCGTTCTTTAGTTTCCACCACTTGGTTTCAACATTTATGTTTCTGAGGTTAGGTTCCAAAATCGGGTCCCAACAATTGGGGTATGAACACGCTTTAGCTTTTTAAATATATCTTGAGCTGTAAAACTCTGATTGAGATGGTTCTTGCTTCAAAGCAAACTAGAGACATAGATCTACAATTTCTTTAAAGAAGTTAAGTTGTATTTCAGGTGATTGACTGGTGTGGGCACACCAATCTTGTGGAATGATGGCAATAACCCTCCAGGATAATAAGTACAAGGTTTATGGCTTCGATTGTTGGGCTTCGAAAACGGGGTCCAACAGAATATGTGCGTGATTTGTTTATTGTGTATGACTTGGTATTAGCACTATTTTGAAATATGGATTGAAAGTTAAACTGATAAGACAAGAAATTTAAGGTTTAAAAGATTCAAGCAATATTAGGCCGCCATAAAATTAGTTAAATATTGAATAAAATTGAAAATTTTGAAAAATGATTGAAGAAGACTATCATTAATTTAAAGTTTAATTGAAAATGGAGGTTGTTAAATGAAAAATAATTGGTTTATTTTAGCTTATAAAAATCAGTTAATTTATGAAAATCAATCAATCAATTAATAAACTTTTCAATTTTTAACACAAATGTTATTAAAGTGAATCAAACAAAAAAGTTGAAAACTAAATTAAAAAATTAACCGGTTCAAAGTTTTTACCAATGAACCAACCGAATTGGTTCAAATTTGTAATCACAGGGCTATCAACCTCTTAATTAATCCAATGGGTAAATTGTACAACGTTTACTAGTTTTAAGCAATGAATCTTTTAATTTTTCAAAAACAGTCAATGGAATATCATATCGAAGATGATAGATAGAATAAAGATATTCAATGGTTATCAAAATACTTCATATATATTATATTGAATATGAAAGTTTGTTTTGTTTCTTAAAGATGAGGATAATTTAAATACATAAGTAATTACATTTATAATTATAAAGATGTATAGTTGATATAATTTAACATGAATTAGGCTTTGAATTTATGATGGTATATTCAGTATAACAGAAAGTTCTACTAGCGTAATGCCTATTTGTATAAACTGAAAAGATGGACCTCTCTTCTGGCTTTAACAGAGCAGTTAGCCAAGGTTGCTAATACTAACTTTAATTAGGTGGTCTAGATTTAGTCCAGCTGCTAATCATTTCATGCCGTCCTGTAAATAACTCATAACTTATTAGGGTACTACTTTTTTTTTTCTCTTGTTTAATTGCATAAAATAAATCCTAAGATCATCATAAAGAGTTTGGTGTAATCTAGAGAGAAATTATACTCGTCTTCGTAACGTCATAAACAAAGAGCTTATACAGAATGGAACGTGACGTCTAATTAAGCTACTATTCTTCAGACCATGATTGGATAAGAACATAAAAAGAATTTAGAGGCCGAGCTAAGGACAAGAATAGAAAAAATAATTAAATATCCGGCTGCCGCCACCAGTCTCACCGTCACCTTTATAAAAAGGGTCGTTATCCTATTAGAGGCAAAGAATACTCTAAGATGGCTTAGGGTCAAGCTTCACCCCTAAGCTCATCTGCACTCCATAAAACATCCACATAGCTTGACCCCTAAGCTCATCTGCACTTCATTAAACATCCACTTAACACCTACACGCCTTTTTCCATGTTATATCTGTGACTTCATGTCTTTTTTGGAAAGTTTTTCATTGATTACTATTCTTTTAGAAAGCATAGCAGCCAGGTAATAAAGCCATAAACGATTTTAGATGCGTGTGGCACGGTTTTGGTCTATTCTTCTTCTGCTTTTTTCTTTACCATTTAAGCTTCTTTATCTTTCTTGAAGAAGATGATTTCTTTTTTTTTAAATTAAATCACTATCACGCAATGTTTATTTACTTTTAATGCGAAAAGCTTAGCGTACATCCTTCATGATGATTCCTTCTTAATTTGCTTTATCTCGTAAAGGAAAATCTTCCCTTTTCCCCTTTAATATTTTAGTGGACAGGGAAAGCTTTCACCAATTTATCTAAGATCATATATTTGATGAAACGATCAAGGGCATTAAAAATCTATAAATTACTTATTTGACTGCCTACATGAATCTAATCTCTATAAACCAGTCATGAATTAGATGTCATCTGTCTTATAACTACTTTAATTATATGGTACCGTGATACGAATTAACTAGCACATTAATTGGCCAACTCCAACTCGTGAATGTGGAGAAAGAATTTGCGGAATTTAATTACCATAAAGTAAAAAACCCTTAAAATAAATGAAACATTTTGGATCAGTAAATGATTTATCAAATAAAATTTACATTTATCACATATTTTAGCTAAGCATGTGAATTGTGGGATTAAGTTATAAATTACCATTTTAAAGGTTTTTGCTGCAAATACGTAGTCCGAGTCACATAATGCTTACATTAATTACTTGTAACTCCTTTAATAACCCACATTGATAAGGACCCACAGAGAATCTGTGTGCGGAGTATATTGCTCTTGTGGCTGCAATCTCAATTCAGTCCACGTAAATTGAGTTCATGTAAGCAAACACTAGTGGTCATCATCCCACCACATAGTCTAAATGTCATACGTGAAGGTTAAAGTAGGTTCATATTCTTGAGCCAAACAAGCTAATAGTCAACTTAAAAACCCTAAGGCTTCTATTTGAGTCCTTTTAACACGAAAAATGAAAAAAGAAAATAAGAATCGTTAGACATATCGGCCAATTCCAGCTGAGAATAGACAAATTTTAAACACGAAGGAAGAGGACTTTATAAGCTGGAAAAGTTAATTAACCAAACCAAAGCACACACTTTTTGTAGGTGTTCTGCTTTGCTAGCTCCGTTCGATAGTTGTTAGAGGTAGAGTCATTTTGCAAATAACAAAGAAAAGATGACATGTTCAAAAGAAACCCTTGTATGGCTGTTCTATACTCTCTCTGCCTCCTCCTTTCTCCTCCTCCTCTTCCTCCACTTCTCATCCATTTTACTCCTCAACTTCGTCAACTTTATTGGTAGCTATCCTATCATCCAAAGGTATGCCATTTCCATTTTCCAATCTCTCTCTCTGTATATTGTTTCTTTTACAAGTTAAATGTTCTGATTCTTAGTCGTTCTTTGTAGAAGAAACCAAAATGGATACCAGTACAGTGTGTTTTCCGACGAAGAAGAACAAGAAGATCATGAAGCATATATTTATAACGAGTGTAATTTTGGAAATTATCATCCCGTCGACGCAACTCGTGATGGTGAAACACATGTGTATGTCCCCAGCAACATAAACATTCAGGCAAATCAAAATCATGTCCAAGAATTCTCGACCTCATCGGCGACAGTGCTTGATCATGACCAAGACGTGGGGTTTAAGGGTGATGAACAGCTTTCTGTTCTTGCCTCAGCAGGTTCAGAAATATCTGAACGTGACGAAGCAGACATGAGTGAACAAGAGATACCAACAACAGATGCTGATTTAGTCAATGATTCTGTTCCGAATCTTGATGACCGCATCTCACATGTCACCGTAGTCACTGACAAAAATCATTTGGGGGACAGCGACGAGAACTCCGGAGGTACTCAACTCATAAGCTTGTATTAGTAAAATATGTTACAATAGCACATAATAACATGTTGTACTTCTCTTGGCATTTCTTATGATGTATCTCTGTAGTTCATTTCATTGCTTCAGACACTGGAAAGGAGGATATGAGCTTTTCCAGAGATGAAAAATATCTGATTTTCGCCCCAACCCAGTTGGAATCAGGAAAACTTCAAGTTGAAGAAAAGGAGGATGAAGAAATCTTTGGTGACTCATGCACTGTTGGTTCTACCTCTAAGAGCTCATCTGAGTGGAGAAGCTCAATTAAGGACTCAGGAACTGAGGACCCTTTTTCTTCTTCGTCCAGAAGAAGCTGCTTTAAGTGGGAGTCCTATACTGTGTTCCAGAAGTATGACGAAGAAATGATGTTCCTTGATAGAATTAGCGCTCAAAAGCTTCATGAAACAGGTGAATACTTTGCTTATATGAACGTTTTATTGTTCTCTTCAGCTCCCTTCATCTTTTGCTTTATGTGCAACTTACTTCAGAGTCACTCAAGTCCATTCAAGTGTGTCCACGATCGATATCAGACAGGATAGTCCACAAGTTTACTACTGGAGATAAGAAGCCTTCAGAATTTGGTCACAACCCTTATCACGAACTAGAAGCTACTTATGTAGCTAGAATATGCTTAACATGGGAAGCTCTTAATTTGAACTACAAGAACTTTCAACGTAAAAGAGCTTCACGCCACGATTTTGATCTGGGTTGCCCTGCACATATAGCACAGCAGTTTCAGCAATTTCAAGTTCTTTTACAACGTTATGTGGAAAACGAGCCTTATGAACAAGGACGGAGGCCTGAGGTCTATGCTAGAATGAGGCTTCTGGCACCAAAGTTGCTTCTAGTCCCTGAATATCGAGGTATTTTGCAATTTTATCTTTTCTTTAGATATTGGAAAGTAAAAGATGCTATATCCAGACTCTAGAGAGTTGGTCAATTATTTAACAATAGGTACAGATCCCGAACATATCAATGTACCATACTAACTTAGACATTTTTCTTTTCCCTGTCCTTCACAAAATTCAAGTGTAGGGTCCTCATTCAATTTACAGAGAGTCGCTTAGGTTTCAAGTATCGAAATTTATGAATGTTAATTGGTATTGTCTCTCTTTCATTAAGATTCCGAGGATGATCAGAAGGATGAAGGTCTCAGCTCACGAATTTCATCTGCTGCATTTCTCATGATAATGGAGGATGGAATTAAAACGTTCATGACCTTTCTCAAGGCTGACAAGGAGAAAACATACCAACTTCTAAGAGATTTCTTCAGAAAAAAACGTAGGGGTACGGTTGATCCGGCTCTTCTACGTTTAATGAAGAAAGTTAACAAGAAAGTAAGCTTATAAACCACTCCACATATCTTTTTCAGTAAAAGTTAATTGCAAAAAGAAGCATAGAAAGCATTATGGATTGTTTGAAAATTTATGCAGAAGAAAATGAAGCTCAAAGATCTCCGACGCAGTGGAAAATGCATAAGGAGAAGGAAGTTAAAGGTGGATGAAGAGATGGAAATAATAATGGGACTAATTGACCTAAAAGTGGTGTCAAGGGTGTTGAGGATGGCTGACTTAAGAGAAGAGCAATTGCATTGGTGCGAAGCGAAGATGAGCACAGTTAGAGTATCGGATGGGAAACTTCAAAGAGATTCCTCACCACTTTTCTTCCCGGCACATTGACCCACAGCTTATAATGTTGCTTTTCTGACTAGATCATGGTTTTGCATGACTGCACCATTTACATTGAATATCCCAGACACTACTTTTTCTTTAAAAGAATAAAAAAAAAAAACGAGATGACCTTACAGATGGAAGTGGCTCCACGTGGGTGACATGGAAATTGGAGATATGGAATCCATTAAAGACGAGTAAAGGTAGGTGATGGGAATGGGAGGTTTGTGAACATTAAAAGTGAAAGACCATTAGAAAAGCAAGGAACAAGAAGATAGAGGCTTTACTTAACTTTAGCTTCTTTTTTATTTTTTATACTTTTCTTTAATTAGGATTTATCTACTGATGAATCAAAAGAAGGGAAGAAGAAAGCTGTAATACATGTAATGGGATTAAAAAAAAGAGGGGATTGTTTGTATTAGTTTTTGACCAAGAATTAAAGAGAATAGGAGAGAAATATGTACTGGAAGAAGGCATTGCAAGTAGGGAAAAGATAAAGCCAGCTCCATAAAGAAATTTGGGTCCAAAGATACAATTTCATTTTGTTGGTCCAATCACAAATCAACCGTCCAAGTAAGTTGCTCGTTTGGTAATTATGTCTTTCATGTTCTTATTTTTCTAATTTTCCTATCCTAGAAGTAACATGCAGCCAAAAGGACACGGAGCCACTAAGCTAAATTCCCTTTCTATGCCATCATCGTCTCATTTGACCATTATTTGGGCTTTTAATATTTCGACCGTACTCCGGAAGACTTGGGAATCTTTTGCATTAAACAATGGGTTAGAAATTTTATCTTTAATGACAATAATTAATTGTAATTGGAGAATATGTTACTATCCAATATAGTCTATTGTCCTTCACTTTCTTTAAAACAATTAACTTTAATTTTTTTAAAGAAATAATTGTAATTTTCGATTTTTCAATAACTTATTAGCTAAGTTACGTAATTTGATACAGATAAAGATAATAAAATGACTCAATAAATGATCTAAACTAATGACCAAAGTTTAAGAGAAAAATAGACCATGATCAGTATGGACTAGCCCCATATTGAACATTTGATGAGAAGATCCGATATAGATGCTATATAAAGAAGGTTAAAGTCTCCTGTAGTTGTTATAGTACATCGTGAATGTAAGAATACTCTGACTCATTCAGAGGTTCACATATACAGAATGCTATAGTGTCTCAGTGAGTAGATCCAGCGAAGGTAACGCTCGTTTCAGCTTTCGAAAGCACGTTTGAAGTTATAAAATCGAAATTAGGTATTTTCCATATTACTTCATTTATTTCCCTTCCACGTTTGATTCGAGACACGTATTAAGGCTTATGATATGAGTTACACTAGTATCAGAGCGGTGATGTGATTGGGTGGTTAAAAATGAAGATATTTTGGTTTTTCTCCGTAAGGTTTCTCAGAGAATAAAGTTTTGTTTTTTAATTTTTTCTTGCTTTTTATTGCATGAAAATGGTATACATGTACTTAGCCTCAAAAGACGGGCTGAAAACGAGTCTTAAAGTGTGAAAAATCAACCTGAAACTTTTTAAAAATTGCTTGGACTGTCACAGGCCACGACCACCGATGGGCGCGTGTGTCACACATGCTTGACGCTTGCACAGTGCACTCAAACTTTCTGCTAGGGTTAGCGCATGCGTTACTCGCACTAGCTTGATGCAAGATATGTGGAAACAATGGATGACAGACGAGTGTGGCATGTGCCACACACACGCCATTCGTCTACAGTTAGCAGCTGGAGGCAGTGTTTCTCGGGTGTGTGTTGCACGCGCCATATAGATGCTTGACAAGTGGCACTGCGGGGGTGATGACACGTATCATGTGTGTGCTACACGCGCCACTGTTAATTGGTGCATCGGTGCGTGTGTGGCACGTATAATACATGCAAAGGTTTATGGCTCATCGAGGATGGCGCTTGCCCATTTCACTCGCTTCTGATGTTAGTGGCTGGCGACGTGTTGACATCAGCACATTATATGACAAAAAAAAACTCAAAATTTTCAGAATTCTCATAAAGATATCTCTTGTTTTTGAGTCATATTTCGAGTTGTGGGAATTTATAAAGATAGTTTTTCATTTTTCTGGATTTATTACATTAGTAATAAGTTAATGATTAACTCCAAAAAAGAAAATGACGGTTTTTTGAGACCATTTTTGAGTGAATATTCATACAATGAACTTCACATAAGGGAGATGCTTAAGGTTTTCGTATCTTGTGATGTAGGTTCAGTGTTCGAAAATGCACGATAGTCACTCTAATGAAGTTTTTTTGCTATAAAAGTCTCAAATAAAGTTTATAGATAATGTTTTTAGCACGAGTATGTGACAAATAAACTGTATATGGTGGGGTTTAGTATTTGTTAGTGGTATTTTGTCATATACGGTATACCCATAAAGAATGTAAGGATACTATAAAGATGTATCCTTTGTGTTTGTAGACCTTTTGGGTACTAATGAGAATGAAGTTACCAAAGTGGCCTTTCGAGTCAATCTTTTGAATTGTTATACTTACATGTTTAGAGGATGTCTTTGGTCTTATGTTTGGTTATTCTACCCAAAAGTGTTAGCCTTACATAAGATTTTGATATGTGAATGAAGGCATTAGATAGAAGAAAATAGTTGTTTAAATGATCTATTAATCCAAAGGTGGTAATGTCATGAGAGTTAATAATTTGTATTCTGATCATTTTTTATGGAGGTCTAATTGCATATATTATGTATTTAACCCAAAGGTGTTTCATAATATGTGTGATCGAACTCTCGACATAAATACGATTTAATTACTTTAAGTATCGTTTTTATCTTGCATTTGTTCTGATCTTTACATTGTCATTTTGCTGTCACCGTTTTGGTCAATAATCACATTGTCACTATTGAAACCCTTACTGATTTCAATTCAAAAAGTAGATAAAGGATGTACTGAATGCTATAGAGATGACTGAAATTGATATGGCCATATATATGGAGAGGACAACTTTTCTTATGAACAGAATGTGTTGCATGACCATTAAGAGATCCATACTTGACCATGTGCTTAGTGGACTTTTAGATATAGACATAGTGAAGGAGTTTCTTGATAATGTCTCCCAGAGGTACACAGTCTCATCTAATGCTAAGATAAGTGCCTTGATGAAGGAATTATTCTCCATAAGGTATACTGGAGAAAGGGGAGTGATGAAATACATATTAAGAATGATTCACCTTCACAATAGATTGAAGATGTTGAATATTCCTTTTCTTAATGTCTTCATTATTTACCAGACTATGAGTACTCTCTCTAGAGTTGTAATTTGGTGACGACATATTACTCACTAGATGAGGAATGGGACTTCAATGCTTTGATTGCCCATTATGTTGTTAAGGAGGAGAAATTGAAGATTGCTACTCCTACAACCCTTAAAGTCATTAAAGGGAAGGAAAAGTTGAAGCCTGCTAAGTTCAAAGTAGAAGGTCCAAATCTTCTCCACATGCTGATGTTGGTCAATCTAATGCTGGTAAATGTGTTGGACCTTGATTTCAGAGCCCAACATTCAGAGTCATAAAGCGTGAACATATTATCCTATAGGGTTATTTTAAGGAACCCTCATTAGTCCTCATCCTACAAGGGTGGCACCCACACCAGTCAACATCCAAAACAAACTCATTTCTCCTATTTCATAATAGATTTTAGGAAATTTCAAACTAGAATCACAATTTGACTTTTTCAAAACATCTGTTTCCCATTGTCTTAAGTTTCTAATGAATACCTAACTTTCATCCAGAAATTGAACATCTTAGAGGCTAAATCAGAATTCAACTTCTTCATATAATTTGTAAACCTATATCTCTAGTTTACTCCACATTAAAAAACGATCTCAATTGGAACCCTACAGATTCAGATGCCATCAAAATACCGAGATATGTTCAGTAAAGTATCCAATTCATACTCTTCCATCCGATACCTTTAATTTGATTCAATCAATCTTTCTTTTTTTCAATTCAGTATCAAAAGCTATAAACTTTCATGGGGAGGTAAAAAGAACATGTTAGGAATTTGTTAGTCTAAGAATCACTTCGATCGGAGGTCAGATAACAAAGTTATGACTGAAAGAATTAAACAAGATTTTATCCTAAATTATATTGAACCTAGTTCGGGATAATTAGCATATCTTTCTCTCTGGATATCAGATTAAGGTGTTCTTTAGACGGTTCGAAAGACGATTTAAAGATCTACAATCTTTATGAAGACTTTGAAGATAAAATCTATCATGTAGAGGGAAAAAAGTGGACCAGAATATAGGGTCAGATGAAACCAGACGAAGGATCAAATGAATTGGGAAAAATTATCATAACTTTCTCTAGAGATCTCGGATTAAGGTGTTCTTTGAATGGTTCTAAATATAACTTCAAGATCGTTAACTTTTATGAAGACCTTTAAGATAAACTCGAACATCTATAAGGTCAAAAATGGGACCAGATGATAGGGTCAGATGGAACCAGACGAAGGGAAAAATTGTCACAACTTTCTCTAGAGATGTCGGATTAAGGTGTTCTTTAGATGATAGGGTCAGATGGAACCAGACGAAGGGAAAAATTGTCATAACTTTCTCAAGATTTACAACTTTCATGAAAACCTTGAAGACAAATTCGATCATCTACAAAAAAAATGGGACTAGACGATATGATGTCATCACTAGATGATATGACGTCATCACCAGACGATATGATGACATCACTAGATGATATGACGTCATCACCAAACAATATGACATCATCACTAGACGATATGTTATCACCAGACAATATTTACCAGACGATATAACGTCATCACCAGATGATATAATGTCATCAGACGATAAAAACTATACTCCTGAGTATCTCCATTTATAAGGATCATAACTTTCTCCTCCGATATCCAAAAATTTCATGCTATAGACCGTTGGAAAGCTAGAAAGATAAGCTACAACTTTAGAGAAGGAAACTTTGTCTAATTTAGCCTAGAATAATCCAGATTTTTTCCTAAACTTAGAACACAAAATTTTCCCTATGAAAGACTTAAATTTTGCACTGTGCAAACTTGAAATGCCCCGAGCATAACCATTTAGCTACCAAATTGACTTTATTAAACTCTCAAATCTCAACTCATCTATCTCATTACATTCGACTACATCTGATTAGTCATAATTCCTATCTTTCTATTCCATAACATCTCACTTATATATATATATATATATATATATATATATATATATATATATATATATATATATATATATATATATATATATATATGTATATATATATATATATATATATGTTGTGCCTGTGTCCACAAAATTTTAGAAGTTGGTGTGTCCCTATGTCCGTGTTCGTGTCGTGTCGCGTATCCGTGTCCGTGTCCGTGTCCGTATCCATGTCTGTGCTTCTTAGGTTGCCACCTTTCACTGTGAGAGTTTCCCTAGAAAGAGTAGGGAAATCCTCTTTGATGAACAAAGGTTCACCTTGCTCCATATGGGAGGCCTTAGGAAGGCCTGCTCTGGAGGGACATGTCACTGCCACTATGACTCAGTCGAGGAAGAAGGGTGATTTTGAAGAAAAAGAGTCGGAAATGGTAAAGGTGGAGAGAGGTGACATTATCCTATGTACTCTCACATGTCACTATATAAATAATCACTATTAGTAAGAATTAATATGTTCTCACACACTGTCTAAATATAACATTTTCTCTTTCTAACTATATCAACCATAGTTGTTGGAGAATAAATATTGAAAAATGCTTTTAACATTTGATTATATAGGTTTATCAAGAGAGAGCCTACAAGTCAGCCCAAACTATTCCCTAATCATCATACTATGCTTACTTTCAAACACAGAAAAATAATTTATATACACGGAAATTACTTTATATCACTTGAGTTAGGCAATTATGTAATATTTTTGCACTAGTAAACTGTCTAGTAATTATTGTTAAAATAATTTTAAAAATGTCCTAAAATATTTTTAATCATAAGATTCTTTAAGTAATTTACATTCTTGAAGTTATTTTAAAATGAGTAAAATAACAAAGAAAGATTATTTTTTACACTTATTTTTTAATACACTGCAGGAATACACACATTATTTTAGGATCGGAAATGGGTGAAGAACCAAAGCATAAGATAAGAGTCGCTGATGGGCACTACTTTGTACTCAAAGAGGAATAGCATCCGCCTATCAAGGCGTGTGCAAGATGGGATAACCTTTGACCTATGAAACTTTAAGAATCTGTCTCCTCGTGTATGATAGCCCCTATGCCATGACTAATGTCATTAATAAGCTTGCATTTTGCAACTTAGGTGTGACATTAACTTGATCAAATCGTTTGCAAATGATTAGATCATTGTTTATAGGATTGAAAAACTTATCCCCAGACAACTTTATAAAAGGCCTTGATTACATTCCATTCACCAGAAGTTAATTCATACACAGAATATATCTTTTTAATAGTTTATATTAAGCTTCAGATTGAATAAGTTACATAAAAGGTATAAAACTAGGCTCTTCTTTAGCTAGAAATTCGGGATACTGGGCGCTCTTCTCTAGTTAGAAATTTGGGATTATATTTCTATTATTATACTGAGCACTGATATGCGTAATAATGTACGGCACATGCAAAGAAGACGTAAACCCATCATTTGTCATGTACACGAAAATAGAACAAAGGTCGAATGTTTCCAAAACCCGCAAGTCGTAACGCCATCAAGACTGCACGATTGTCAATTTAGAAACTGCCTAGTTCTTAAGAATGTACAAGGCAGTGCTGCAGGTAAAAAGAAATTGAAGAATCACCATTGATGAAGCGTTGGTAAATTACAGGGAAAGCAACTTGGCGAAGTTAGGGATGCCAACTTTGTCTTCGCCAGCGAGCGGCGACCTAGTGGAGTTATTCTCAGTAATTTCACCGTTGCAGCGGGTGCCGCACCCGTCTACCGTAAATGATAAATCGGTCAAAAAATGCAATCATTTTATAGCTTTAAAAGGACCCTAATATCTTCTTTGATAATCAATAATAAAGAAATTACATTTTAATTTTAAAATTAATAAACATATTTAATATGAAATTAAATAAAGTTAATATTTATGTTAATATTTGAAATTAAACATTAGGAATGATACCAAAAAAATTTATTGATATTTAGTTACTATATGCTTTATTTTGTAAATAATTAATAAAAATATTTTTTTATCTTATAAATAATTAATAAAAAATTTACAATAATTTATAAAATTATTTTTATAATAAAATAAGATACAAATAATATAAAATTTTAAGATATGTTATTTTGGTGATAATATTGTGATAAGAATGCATAAATATTTTGTTAATAATTTGATAATATTTTAATAATATCTCTTATTTTTATTTCTAATTTTTGATTTAAGGTTATACTCACAATCACATTCCCCTTAACAATAAAATTTCATGATTATTTAGAATGAATTCTAATTTTATCATTTTATATTTTATCCATTATTAATAATTAAACAAGTAAAAACTGATGAAAAAAATTGAATTATCATTCGCACCCTATTGCCAGGTGGATGTACGTTGGAACTTTCTGAAATTCGTCTTTTTTTTTTGTTAGCCCATAAGGTGTTTTAAGAGGGTTTCAATTATAGGAAGACGCCTTTATCATACGGCATTAATGGTACGGTATCTGTCCAAAGTTACGTTGATTTGTCATGGTAACGTCTCCAAGTTTGTGACTTTGCTTTCCACTCTCTCAGTTTTTTTTTGGTTGCCTACGAGGTGTTTTAAGAGGGTTCCAACTATAGAAAGGCATCTTTAAGTCATCCACACTCAGACTAATCCTCCGTTCGAGTTAAGTAGGTCTCTTGCAGGAGGTAAAACTCTGACCCTAAATTTTAAACAGTTGTATACATAAGAACGGTTCAAACCCGGCTCTCTCAGTTTAACCCTTTTGTTTCGGCTTTAGAAGGAAATGGATTGGGTCAAAACCATATTTATAGTTAAAAAGAGCGGATTATCGCTACTGTTACGTCATTATTGTTTCGGCTTTTTGAGATAATGCTGGACACAGATTTTTACAAAGCCTCTTTACTTTTTGACCATAATGTTTTACTAGTTTCATAATAACAACATAAATAAAGCAAGTCACGAACTGAGAGATGAATGCTTCCATGTGTTCCGTTCTTTTTGAGATTGTTATTGTCTGTCACTATCAGTTGTCTGTTCCCTCTGCTATATAAGTATATTATCTATATACAGCAATTATATTATTGACTAGGGGGCCTTTCTTTTTTTTCCTGATGGTGCACTTCAGCGAAGCTACCCCACTAGAGGCCACTTGTTTTGTTTCTGAAGCTCAAGCTCCTCACATCAAAAAAGCACAGTTCAGTCAGTCGGTGGGCTTTGGGCTTGAACATCTGTGTGCTTTTCATTCGTTCTCAAGCAAAAATGATCAAATTTTCCGAGTCAAGATTTTCTAAATTTAGCTGTTTGTTTCAGTCAATACATCAACTCGGAGTTACATCAACTTCGATCAGAATCTCTGATACGCATCTAACTCATAAGATTATTTCTCGTTCAAAAAGAAGAAAAAGACCTAATTAGAAACTCGTCCAAAGTGCCATAGCGTCCGAAATAGCCTCTTCAAAAAGCTTATAAGTGTTACGTCAGTTGCACTCTGTGCAGTGCCAAATAAGCAACCAATCTGTAGCCTACCAGCATAAGTGCCATAATGGCCACGTCCATCCACAAATTGTCGAGTCCCATAGACTTCACAGCTGGGAAGTCTCTCACCCTGCAGAAAACTCCCTTTGAGCATTCATAGTAATCGTTCTCGTCGAATTGTACCCCAAGAAGCAGCTTGTAACAGTAGTAGCTGTAGCTCAAATACTTTAGCCATACTATGAATGGAGGGATTTGTTGAATGTAGTATCCTCCAGCAATGAGGAACACCAATGTTGTGACAGATGCCAAGGTGGTGGCTTGTTTTATGTCCATGAGAATGGCACCTATGGCCAATCCAAGACTTTGTGACACCAAGACATTGTAGAGGACCACAAGCAGGGAGAGGATAAATGTTACCGGGTCAGCTTTAAGACCACCCATCCAGTAGATTATGAAGACAAATGCAGTTGGTAGTGCAAGCTCTAATGGCAGGTCTCCAAATGTTCTGGCAAGGAAATAAGATGATAAGTGATACATTCCTGATGCTCTTTCCTTTAATAACATCCTTCTCTCTTGTGGGAACGTGAATACTGCATTGTAGAGTGGGTAAAAGCCCCAAAAGACTGAGAAGAAGAAGAGCAGCGCAATCTGCAATGTAACCTTTTTGTTCAGAATTTGGAAGAGTAGTCTTTTCGTAGAGTAGAAAAGGTTGAACCTTACCCGATCTGCAAGGTGAGAAGCTGGGGTGTGCCACCAAAGGAGTCCACCAAGTGTAGCAACACTTATGACTTGGAAAATTCGAAGCCTATTGAAGGATTCGTATCTCCTCTCTCTCAGCCCTCGTTGAAAGAGCACCTTGAACTGATAACACCAGCTTGTGCACCATTGCTCTGACCTCACTTTAACTTCTGTTACATTTAAATAACAATATTTAACATCAGCCACCAAGAGTAATGCAGGAGGTTGAATTGGATTCAATATAGCAAGTAAAAGATATCAGAATGAAGCTCAATACTTACTTGCTGAGGCATCTTTTGTGTAATTATAAGTTTTGACTTCCAAATTGCATAGCTCGGCTTTCAATGCTGCAGAAATGTTCTTCTCATAAGCAGATACAAGAGCTTCTCTTACCATCTTCCGTTCTTGTTCCATGGATTCACCTTGCTCAGTCGCATGTTTAGACTCGGGAGAAATGCCTGCACATGTGTAATTAACTTTGACCATTGTCGAAAGGAAAAAATTTGCCGCCTTTACCGTGCTTAACAAAAGGATCAATTTGTCCCCAGGGTTGGCACAAAGTACGATTTAAGCCTTAATAGTTTCGAAACGTTGAGGGTTAATTTGAACTCTTATTGCAAAAACTTTGCACATAGTTTGATGCTGAACTGACTAAATGGATTATTATTTAATGGTTATTAACAATATTAATTATTAATTTTTTTTTACATGGCTACAGCAACAGCCCACCACTTATTTTTTCCTATAAGATTTCCAGTGGGTTAACTAATTTAGGACAGGATACGATGTACGTATAGCTATGCTCATATCGTTGGTTATGTGGGTCTCAATGTCAAAAATGTTCTAATTTAAGCATTAGCTTTAGTGGGCCAACTAGCAATCCCCCCACCTCCTGCCGATGAAAGCCAAATTGAGGGGAAAGAAGGAAACTTTACTCCACTCTCTGATGAGGGCAGGTTATGGTTCAGTTACTATTGTTGATTCACCTTCACTTGGAAAATTTAACATGAATTGATTTCCGGAATAAGCAAGGGAAATGTCTGAATAGAGACAAGAGAGTTACCGTTGGCAAGATCAAGCAAGAGATCCGCAGGATTGACAGTAATAGATGTGGAGAAACCGATAGAGGAAAAATATTCCATGGCTGCAGTGGCGCGGCCATAGTAGATGGGACATCCCTCTGAGAGCAAAACTACCTTATCAAACATGTGGTAAAGTCTACTTGATGGTTGGTGGATAGTAGTGACCACTGATCGTCCACCAAGTGCTAGCCTTTTGATTATTGTCAGAATCCTCTGAGCTGTTGTTGAGTCCAATCCTGAGGTGGGCTCATCTAACAATAGCAAGCTTGGATTGATTAGCATTTCTAGGCCGATACTTACCCTTTTCTTCTCTCCTCCTGATATTCCTCTTACAAGTGGACCTCCAATCATGCTGTTCCGGCACCGAGTCAATCCCAGTTCGCCGATCACTCGCTCCACATGCTGTACCTTCTCGTCCCTGGTCAATGTTCTTGGTAACCTTAGCAGTGCAGTGAACACAAGAGTCTCGGTAACTGTGAGATGAGGGTACAAAACATCGTCCTGAGCAACAAATCCCGTTCGTCGCTTTACCATGCCCGAGAAGGGATGACCGTTGTACGTGATCTTGCCGGAAAGTTTCCCATTTAGACGGCCCCCGAGAGCAGTGAGTAGGGTTGTTTTGCCACTACCTGATGGACCTAGCATCGCTAAGATCTCTCCTGGTGACACTATGCCTGTTATACCATTTAATATGGTCTTTTCTTGAGTGATCGATGTACCAGCCTGACAAAAATCCTTATTGTTTAGGTTAACTTTGAAGACAACCTCCTCAAACTGAAAAAGGAAGAACAACAATATATATGTCAGGCACTAATAAGAAAGAGAAACGCTTTTCAGCACTGGAGCTAAAAAACAAAAACTTATATGCACGATCATTTTTATGACTCGAGGTTGGTGAGATTGAGAGGAGACCTTCAAAGTAATAGGATATATGGATAACTGGAGCACAGACTGAGAATTGGCTTGTACAGGATAGGCAAGGACAGCCCTATCATTCGGTTGAGACATCTCTGGAGGAACTTCTACTACTGGAGCAGTGCTGTCGTATTCAGGTTTTGGCACTATGCAGTTAAGTGACATGAAGACAGCAAATTGCTGAAGTCTGAACTAATGTGTTTCACCGTTAGTGATGATGAGTGTGGTTGTGGAGGGAAGGGAGACGTTAAATAGTTTGCCTTTTTTTTTTTTTTTCTTTTTTTCCCCGTGGCTACCCCTAACTGAGCTGGGGCGCATGTGTTTATATAGTGGAGAGAGACGCAGGCCTGGATTTTCTCCATGGCATATGATTATGATCTTTGGCCCAGCCTCCATGCCATCCCTTAAGCCAACTTTCCAATTAATTCAAACTGAAAGAACATTTAAGTCAAGTTGATTTTGAGGCATGATGAGTATATTTCATCTATATTAAGACTTTTTCAGTTAAATGAATACAGAGACTTAGCCATGTCTTGTAGTTATGTTGAATTTCATACATCTAACATCTTGAATATGAAATTAGGAATCATACGTTCTCCGGCCGTCCATGTCTAAACGGTGCATGAAGCCAAATGGGACAGGGAGTGTCACGAAAGCTAGCAATAATATGCAACCTGACAGTCCCAACCGATTTCTTCTGTAACCATCTTCTTTTTTTTTTTATGTGCTTCTAATACGCATGCACGTTGCTAGAAAAAAAAAAGACAATTTTTAGAGTACGTGGGATCGTAAAATAAGAAACCCTATCAACTGGGTATTGCCTACTAGACAAATCATGGTGCTTCCCACCTCTTCGCACATACCTCCTAGATCATGAAGCAAGTGGGATCTTACAAGGGCTCAATCTTGTGAAACTCACAGTCTTTCTGACTTCACAAGCTATTGTTATGCCCTTTCTAGACTTGCTTTTCCTCTCATTTCTTTTCCTTTTCCTTTCTTGTCATTCTGTCCTATGATCATATTAAATCTAATGCGCGTGCTATGTGTTTGTGAATCAGAAAAATTCTCATGTCTATTATCATGGTCTTGTGGAATTTTTCTTTCTGAATGAACAAGTGCCATCTCAGTTTAACTGCGTGGAGATTAACTTGTTACTTCTTTTTATGTACTTTTACGGTAGTTAAAGGACAATGGCATGACGTCCAGCGTTCCCTGCATATTGGGACCAAGGTCAAGCTATGCGAACTCTAGTCAATCTATGGCCGAAAACACCAATCAAACTGAAATAGCATCACTTCTATGTGTTCTTCCACACGTTCAAGTGCGTGCAAATCAATAAAGAGTATTCTACTCTCCGATGAATTATTTCAGTTATCCATGACTATCAACAAATTAGATCCCAATGTCACAGCTCCAAAAACATTTTCACATGTAAGATAATATCTCTAAATTTAGGATTACATTATATATATTGTGTGTGTGTGTGTCAAAACTTCATCTCTAGTTTAGGTGCAATTTTGACAATTCCATGAAACTGAATGTAGATTACACCACTTTCCTCCATGTCAGCTGTTCCTATGCCTCTCTCATCAGCATAATATGCTTGTTATTCAAAGTTATATTACAAAAAACATAAATGATAAGAATATAAGTGTATGTAATACAGTCCAAACCACCCAAGCATTAGAGCAGGTATCGCGTTTTATTTACGAGACATAGTATATGCCCGCTTTTTAATGAAGGGAATTTTAACTTTTCTGTTTAGAGTGCTTATAGAAAAAATAAATCAATAAACTCAAAGAGGAGAGGTGGTGGGAACTTCAGTCAACTAAAAAAAATTGAGGTTGAAAGTACTGCACTTGTCTAAATATACAGTAAAGCAGAGAAGAAAACTAAAGTTAAAGGTTCGTTTCTTTATAAAGTCTAATTGATTCTTACATTTATACTCCCTTGAACAACAAAAACAAAAACAGCTGATGAGTGATTCATTCTTTCTTCTTTTCAATTGCGTTTTTTCAGCATTCATACGTATCACCCAAATTACTATTGCACCACTAGTGCATCTGATTATGATGTAATTATACATTAATTCGCTCCCTCTAAAAATATATCCATGCGAAAGATAGGTGGGCAAACATGTAAATGCTAAAAAAAGCAATTGTCTCTCTAAAGATGTGTGTTTAACTAATAAAGGATTTAATTCAGGTAACAATGAAAAAAAAAACAATGATATTTGTTAAAGGGATATACCCTACATGTAAACAACTATATTCATAAAAGATAAAGCTTTCATATAGTTTTGTTTAGGGCTGGCTATGTCTGAATAAAAGATAAAAGAGAAACGGAGACAGGAATGATTAAAGGAGAACCCATCAATCGGATTCCAATTTCTGTCCATACAAATACAATAATCCCAGAAAGTGCAAAGTGAGATAATTACTAACATATACATAGATACACATATATATATATACACATACATACACATCTATATATATACACATACATACATACATACATATATGTATATATATATATATATATATATATATATAGGTGGGCCTCCAAATCTAGTGATATTTCTACCACCAACTTGTCCATATTTTTTATAACGCATGCAAGTGTTTTTGCCTTCCACTAGTGCATGCCCTTTGCTTTAATTTCTTTTGTCTATATATGTTCCTAATATATCAAATCTTATCATCTACACTCTCCTTGTTTGATAGATTCTCTAATCTTTAATGAGAAATTGAAGATCTTGTCAGTGCCAGAATTTCATAATTCAAACTCCAAAAATTTCTAGACAGGATAATAATTTGAGTTCCTGATAGCGATTAGTTATCTATGAGCATGGCAGAATTGTACTAGATCTTGACGGGCACATGACAAGTGGATTATTAGGAAAGGTTTATGGCTCTCTACAGGACTTTGGACCATCAGACGACTGTTCTCATATTAATCCGCTACCAATAACGACTCCTCAGTATTCTTGTGGCAATGGCTTGTGCAGAATAGATCTTTAGCTTACCTGAGAAGGACATGCACCAACGAGTCTACAGTAACATAATATATAGGAACTTGGAAACCATAGCTGGTCGGTGGTCTGATAATGATTCAGATTCATAATGCTTTTTTGAAGATAGAGAACTAGATGCCGCTCAAAAATTATGAGCAAACCAGGATTCTACATAATGTTTTACGGATGATATTGTTGGCAATAATTACTGTTGATGCAAATGGGATTACAGTAAATCTAAAGAGAAGATTTAACTTACTGTGCACAGAAACAGACATAAAATAGGAATTGGAAAACGGAAATAACATAAACACTAACTGTAAAAGTTATATAAGAGTGGAAGCACTAAATAAAATAGATATTATATGCAAAATATGACCTTTCGTTTAACAAAGGCGACAATAGCTCTAGGAAACACAAATGAGAGTGATAAGAATGTTGCTTTAGATGTTTTTAGGGTAACATATTTTTCCTCTTTTTAGTTATTTAATATTTTTGAATAAACGAACTTGGTTTGAAACCCTTTTTTAGCTTCTGATTATGAGCGACTGAAACACAAGCTTTCATGCATGTATCATAATAGCTATAATTCTAAAACAATTATCATTTCAACTGAAATTGAAGCTAATTATTTTGGTTTCGTGCCTGAGTGGGATAAAAGACATCCTAGTTTATATACTAATTAACTAGAGTATTAGTGGTTATTATTATGTCCTTTTTTTTTCATAATGCACTTATTTAATTTATAGACTGCATTTGATACATTATAATCACATTACATATTATGTGAGAAGTGAAAACACAAATATATATATTTTTGCGTGGTGCACAAAAATTTTTATGGATTTAAGTATTTTATAACCACTAATCACTTGATCAAACCCATGTTTCAATTACAGTAAGTGGTCGTATAATTATGTAGAATAAATCAGAAGTATTCTCTGAATGTAACGTGTTGTATGTAAAGTCTAGATCTAATTCGTTGTTTTAGCTAAAATGAATTTTAGCACTGTAAACATGTAATAACTAAATATACATATGCAAAAAAGAATTAAAATTTAAAAACACGATTAAAAAAGAGACTTAATCAATTAAATTAAAAATAAAAACACTTTAAATAAAGGTTTATTAAAATTTTTGGTAAAACATAAAAAGTTTAGGTTTTAAAGACACTGTTTAATAGAGATGATAATGAGTCGATCCATAGGTCAATCTCGCTAATTTTTTAAAAATTAAAAATATAAATTAATGTTTTTATTGATTAAGTTCAAGGCCTAATTTTTTTAAACCAAATGACGTCGTTTTACTTAGAAGAGTTGAACTTTGAACCGATTTGAATTTGAACTTACCTTATGGACTGACTCATTGATGGCACCTGAATTTTATTCCATTAAGTGGTCCATTGCCATCCATGGTTAGTTATAGGGTATTGATGACATCATACATTATCTCTTACCTCTGCCTTGCGCTGATTTAACTCGAAGCAAGGGATTAGGTGGGTTTTGATGAGTGCTTACTGGTAAAACCACTCCGCCTATTTTTCCAACAATAAGAGGGTACTAAGGTATGATTTTTGTCCTATATATAACTAAAAACACTTTAAAAAATCAATAATCTCCTCATCACATAAATAATGATGTAATGTACAAATCCAGTTACAATGAAATGAGATTTTGGATAAAAAAAGAAGGTACCAAAAGTTCTTGTTTTTAGTTATAATAGACGGAAATTTTACAGCATAGTTAACAATGATCACTATTTATTTAAAATGAAATTATTATCGTTAAAATTTTGGATTTTGTACATATTGTTAGCAAAACAGTTGTATTTTTACATTTAAGAAGAATAATTTATACAAAAGTAATATAATTAACAAAAATAACTCTAATTCACAAAAAAGTCAATATGAGGCTGTTGAAAGAATAAAAAAGGGATTTACTGTGAACAATGGCAACGAAAGGACTGGGAGAGACCCGTACATAAGTGGAAGAAATAAGAGAAGTGGAGGAAAAACATTGAAATAGCAATAATAATAATCATGAGGGCGGTGAAAAGGGCTTAACAGGTGTGGGTAAAAAAGAAGTTTCATATATAAGAAGGTAAACAATGGAAGTAGCAACAACATTCCCCACCATTGCCAGGGTAGTGAGGATGGAATTGGTCCATGATTACTAATGATTAGATTACCATAAATGAGGGGCAACTAAATAAACTAATGGAAACTTGATTTAGATACTAAATAAACAAAAAGAGTATTTTTATATGTGAAAATTCTCAGTAAAAAGTAGATGAAGGAAATGAGTGGAAAAGGGACGGGGTGTCCACCAAATGATTTGGTAGATCTTCTCAGGTAAGTCAGTGAGCCGTTTGAATAATTGTTATCATTATTTGCACTTGGAAGTGCGTTCCACGAGTCGCCTTCCTAACTCCGTTCACCAGCTCATGCCTCCACCACAGCCTCTCTTGTTTTGTGATTTTATTAGTATATAGGAGTTGCTTCTTCAGATCAACATCAATCCTTTCAATTGCTTTTAACGAAATAAATCATCAGGTAAAAGTCAATACTATCTGAATCCCCACCGTTTTTGCCATTATACTGTCTGATGCAATCTGGATCCCAACCACCACAACAATGAAACTTGTCTTAAGCTCATTGATTAGTTCAGTTAATGCTAGCACTATAATGAAAATATTTATAATAAAAAAAAGATCCAAGTAATTACTAGCCTAACTATCGCTAACAACTCATTATCCATTCTTACACCATCACGCACTTAAAAATATTCCAATTTTAATTACTTGTTGCATGTTTTCAGAGTGATATGTTGAGATGATCATAATTTGCTAATTAATATATGAACAAAGTTAAAGTTGGTATTGTAAGATTAGAAATATCCAACTGAAAATTAGCTAAACCTTAGCTTACTAAGAAACCATCAGACTGATTAAAATTATTCTCTCCTCTTCTTCGGTGTTCCAAATGATTGTGCAAGGAGTGGTATATCCCTGGTTTCAATTTTTCACCAATTTATCATACCAGTTAAACAATTTTCAGTTAAAAGTCAATGCTTAATTATTAAACCGTGTAAAATGCTATAGAATAAATTCCTAATAGATAACATTTACAGTAAAGATGATGAGATTCCTCCTTCACCGACCAATTTCGAATTTATCCTAGCCTTTTCTGTAACGATTACAACCCAAGTTCGAATAATTGACACGAGTGGAGTTCACTTTAGAGAAACCAATTGATTATAACCTGTCAAACTTCTCGTATAAAATTAAATAATAAGGTAATTTTTTTTTTTAAATTTGCAATCATTATGTGTGTGTATATATATACACACTAATTCCTTGAAAACATATAGTCATAGCTTATAAATTATATATATATATATATATATACAAATTTCTTGAAAACATATAATAACTTATAAATTATATATAATAAATTATTTGACAAATGAAAGGATTGAGTTAGATCAAAAGATTATATTAGTAAATATAAAAATGACATATGTTTATATGTAATTCTGTTGAAAATTTCAAATTTAAAAATAACTACATAATTGCTTAGGAATAAACAATTAAAGTGCTAAGTGATTTTTTTATTTTTTGAATAATATGGAAGTGCAGAGTGTTTAGAATGATGTAAAAAGGTAATTCTGTGAATGGTGTTAGTACACCACTTTGTTGGATGGAGACTAGATGCTATCTGATTGCCCCAAAACTGAAATTCATTACATTATCTCTAACCACATTATTTTGTTCAAAAGGTAAGGTATAATGGGAGGGGGGAATTATTGTATAATCATGATTAGACATAGACAGTTGCTAATGATATCATAAGCAGTTGATTAACAGTTTCAATATATGAAACTAAGTTGCATGATCACCAAGGAAGAATGAAATGGAGTGCAAAGTTGAAATTTTGTAAAAGATTTCTGAAAACAACTTCACTGAAAAGACGTGACTTGGTTCTGGCATTCCATATAGATATGGATACTGTATATGTCCATCATCAAATCTTCCACCAAATTGCCTATACGGCTATTCAATCTACCTAGCTAGTTGTAACCCCACGCACATCCTATGCGCACGAACATTGTCACGCAGAAGTGATTGTCCTACAATCCTTTGAAAGATGGATTCAGATATTCATGTGGAATCTGATTAAGATATGTCTAGCCACCCAAGCATCTAGAAAAAGATCTTGCTCACCTGCAGGAGTTCCATCAATTAGCCTGCACTTGTCCTATATATATATAAGAAAGTACAAACTCTATCCAAATGGAAATAATTTAACATTAACCACTTAAGAGAACTAATGGATTTACGTAGCCGGCATATAATAAGAAGGTTTTGGTCCTGCATCGATTTTAGTTGTTTACATTTTACATTTGGAAACCAGATTAAGTTAATCGCTAATAATTGTTTTCTATTTATTATTTACTTGCTAGATGTAACATATTGAATAAACAATGTATTCCGACGTAATATTGTACGAGTTGCTAGTCACAGCCCATCGCTGGAATCCCTTCCGTGGCCACGAAGATAAAATTGTTTATAAATGAAGGTTTTATGAACTGTCATTGAAAATTGAAAACTCAATGTACAAAAATAAATTGATGTTGGCCAGAGTACAGAAAGAAATTTTTTTAAAAAAAGTAGAAGGACCTATAAGAAAAGATTTAACCACCAAGTTGTGACATAAATAATTTGGTGACACTTTTTAAGAAATGATTCCTTAGCTGTATTTGTAAACGTTAAGAATACTTTTTTATAAAATTACAATTACTTTTATTTTGATTAATTCTTTTGATTAGTTGTGACTTGTCTAATTTTTTATTTGTGTATATCTAGTTTTTAATTAAAAATTGTTTATAAATAATAGTATTGTGATAATTATGGAATAATTAGGTGTACCTATATCATGTATATCTCTAATATTCTTAGAAGCTTTTTTGTTATTTTCTATAACTATTTAGATACTCTAAATTAGAAAATTGTTGAGTTGTATTGTATATATATTTCTGATTTCTTCAACGTGAAATCACAAAAAATCATTCCCACAAGTTCTTTTATAGTCTTAGAGCAGGGAAAAGAAAACCCTAGCTAATTATTGAACCTGATGCAATACAAACGCCATGGGTGATGGAGACGACAAAGGGAAGAAGTCGATGTCGCTTGAACCTACTTCTCTGTATTTTCTTCATCCTTCTAACCATCTTGGAACGAATATGTGTCAGGTGATTTTGAAAGGTGATAATTATCAGGAATGGCAAGAGAGTGTGCACAACGCTTTTCGACACTACAAGAAAAATGTCGTTTAGTGACGGATATTACCGACAGAAAACCTAAACATTCCGTTGGGAAGATAGTTTAATGACGAAATTTACCGACAGATCAATGTATCATAAAAACAGTCGTAGGTAATAATTTTTGATGAATAACGGACTATCCATTAGTAAATTTACCGATAAATATTGTATATAAACGTCGATGAATATACCAACGGTTTTTTCTGCAGTTGACCGTTGATAAATTTTCGACGGTGAAAATTTGTTTGTCGACATATTTACAGATAGTATTGGTTATTCCATCGGTAATTTTATTACAACATTAGCGACAATTTTGTTTGTTCCGTCAATGAGTATGCCGACAGTTATTCTGCGACAAATTTTGTCGGTAAAGTTGGTGATGAAAATGGTTATTACTTACTGTTAATATTACCGACAGTTTGTTATTTTTTATCAGTAAATAGAATTGATTTTATCCACAAACTTTTGTTTTTTGTCAATAATTTTTTAATTTTTTAAAAATCCCATCATTATTAAATTTTATTTGATGATCTTATGTTTGATGCATAATTTAAATAGTTAACAATTATCTGTGCATAATATTTTAATTTGTTTATACATTGGATTTGTTTAAACAGAAAGTTGATTGATGATATAAAGTTAAAATTATCTTAATTGATAATAAAAACATTAAATTGTA
>JAOSBK010000005.1:11687917-11698554 GCA_027568895.1 Erythroxylum shatona | reverse complement strand
GCAACCCCTCGGAGGGTGCTCAAAACTAGTGATCCCAAGGGAGAATTGTCTTGCAAATTTTGCAAGCCAGTCCGCACTCCTATTACCCTCGCGATAAATATGTCTGATAAGGACAACCCAGTTACGGGAAAGCAGCTCATGAATGCCCAACACAAATGGGTTGGAAGACGTAGCCCTCGACTGTGGAGAAGAGAGCAGATCCGTCACTGTGCACGAATCCACCTCCAGCACGATATGGCGGTATCCCAAGGCCCAAGCGAGCTGAAGACCAGAAAAGACCCCCCAAAACTCTGCAAACAACGGGGAGCACCCTCCAATGTTCTGGACGAAGCCGCTCAACCAAGTGTCGGTGCTGTCACGCAGTAACCCACCTACGGTAGCAGAGTTGTTGGAACCTGTGAATGCACCATCAGTATTGAGCTTTTACCCAGCCAGGTGGTGGGGGGTGCCAGCCGATATGCAGATTACGTCGACGAGCAGGTGTCAGCTGAGTCCGATGTTGCCAGCTGTCAGCTAAGTGTACGTGGTGAACATAGTCCAAGATGGCCTGCACCGGAGAGGTCGGCCAAGAAAAGGAGTCGTCGAAGATGGCCCGATTGCGCCAAGACCAGAGAAACCAGCATGCAACGCCAAAGATGATAGCCTAGGCAAAACCCCTGAGCGTCCTGCCCGAGAGGAGATTCCTGGTAAGCCAGGCCTTATGGTCAAGGGAAAAGAAATCTGTGGTAATAAACTCGGGAGGAAAGTGCATCTAGAGGGAGCGGGCGTGGGAGCAGTCCCGAACAACATGAAGGGAGGATTCCTCGAGGTGGCAATAGGAGCAAGTAGAATCTGATGTGAAGCCTCGTTGAACACACCGTTGATTGGTGAGGAGCCGATCATGCAAAAGGAGCCATAGGAATGCGCGGATCCGCTGAGGGCCGTGCCAATTCCACATAGAAGTCCAGGCCGTGGTAGTCAAAGGGGGGTCGTGCTGCAAGATCATGGAATAAGCAGAAGATGTTGTAAAGTGGCCGTCTGCCGTACGTCCCCATATGAGTTTGTCCGGCCCAAGGGCTGCCGACGGAGGAAGGATACCTGCAATAGACAAACAAAGCATCGGAGGAAGCAAGTGTTGAAAAATGGCCCAATTCCAGTTACCGGTAGCGTCCGTGAAACAGACAAACAGAGCGTCGTATGACTTTACATGTAAAAGAACTCATAGTTTCCTCTCATCTGGAGTTAGGGTTCAATCAATTATACATCTTCAAACAAAAATAGTAAACTGTTGTGATAAGTTTTTCTTGCATTAAAACTTGCAAATTGCATCTAAGTACATTGATTGACTTCTATTTTTGCACCATTAAGCAGTAAGTGACGTAAGAATCTTTCAGTTGTTATGTTTACTTTTCTTTCAATTGAACTTGAAGATATAAAGATCACAAATTCGTCAAGTGTTACAATCACTTAGATTGAAGACTGCATATATTATTGTAACCGTGGATTACTAATACAAGGACTTCTTAGGCCAAGTTCAATTTAGAAAGATGATTTTATGAATGTGCTCAATTCAAAATAAATTTAAATAAAAATTTCCTTTATTAAATTGGATTAAATTTTCTTATACATTTTATTTCCATAGCAAACAAAGATGTGATTATTTTGTGTGGCATGACAAAAATTACATAGGAAGAAGTATAAATGATGTAAATGAGTTTCGAAAGATCAACAACAAATTAAAGAATCAACAAGACTAGTTGTTGAGGAAACTGTTGAATTACAGTTGAGTCATTTTTATTGTCGCTCTTAGGTGTTACTTAGTAATTTACTTGTAAAAAAAATATATACTCCATAATTGAGGTTATGATGTCTGTTTATGTTTGAGCAACTCTAGACTTTATAAAACTTTATCATTAATTTGTAACGATAAATTTTAGAAGATGTTGTGTTCAAATTTCTAGCATATAATAATCATGAATTGATATCATATTATTTGAATTTTTTAGCTTATTTAAGGAGTACAACATAATAAATGAAAAAAATGTTATACATTTAAAAGAAAACTACGAAATTTTAATCAAACTCAACTACAAACATAACTAATGATCCAAAAGAGATAGTATATAAGAAAACCATAATTCATCATCCAAAATGGCACCTTATATAAAGAATGGCGATCCAAAATATATACCACATACAAAAAGTAGATATCTATAATGTGTAATATATACAAATAAAAGTTATTAGTTTGTTCTTATTTTCTCTTGCCTAATGTTGGTTCTTATGTCACTTGACTACCAATGTCTTAAAAACAGGACCGAACATTGAATTGGTAAAAAAAAAAAGGTTTAAATGGTATTAAATTGTTATAAAATCAGTATTTAATAAATAAGAAGTAAAAATTATAAGAGTAAGTAAAATAAAATATTTTATTGAAATAAAATTACATCAATTTTTATTATTATATAATGAACTAATAATAAATAAATATGAGTCTAATATAAAACTTAAAATAAAAATAAAATCAAAATTACATTCACTACAATAAAGACGTCATTTAGAGGTAGAAATTATCGACAAAAAACCTAAAAATTCTGTCGGAAAGGTAGTTCAGCGACAAAATTTTCTGACAAACCAAGGTGTCATTAAAATGGTCGTAAATAATAATGTCTAAAGAATAACAAAATGTTCGTCAATAAATTTATCGACGGACAGTTTATGCAACTGCTGGTCAATATATCGATGGTTATTTGTGTGGTTGATCGTCAGCAAATTTCTGACGATCAAAGTTTGTTTGTCGAAAAATTTACAGATGATTTTGGTTATTATGTCAGTAATTTTATTATAACATTACCAACGGTTATGTCTTTCCATCGATGAGTAGATCGATGTTGTCAATATTATCGACAGTTTGTTATTTCCCATCAGTAAATAGAGTTCATTTTTACCAATGCAATTTGTTTTCCATCTGTAAATTAACAAAAATTTTAAAAAATTCTCGTCACTAAATTTTATTTGATGATCTTATGGTTGATGCATAATTTGAACATTTATGAATTATCTGTGTATAATTTGTTTATACATTGAATTTGTTTAAACAGAAAGCTGATTGATGATATAAAGTTAAAATTATCTTAATTGATAATAAAAACATTAAATTGTACATAATAAGTATTTGTAACTCAAATGAAATGACTACAAGTACATTATTGATTTGGTGACCTCAAATGCTCTGTTTGCTATGATAAGGTGCTACCCCTCCCCTTCAACTCATCCATCTCATTACGGAGATTAGCTATGTACTCTATTGATTGTTGCAACTGAGTTGCCAATGTCTGCACTGTGCTTTAAAGTTTGTGGACTTTATTGGTTGTCGATCGCCTATTAGATGTTGTTGTACTAGACATGGAGGATTGCAAATAACATATATTTTCAAATGAACCTAAGTTGAATATCCTTCCATGACGTTCCCTTCCACCCAGTGCATGAAGATAAGTTTGAGTCTCATCAATATCTTCACACTGTTGAGATTGTTGTTGAATGCTTTCTGGTATTTGGTCCTAGCAGAAAGTAAGGTTTATATTAGTAAGTGATAATTATTAAGCATTAATATTAAACCATAAATTTTACATACATTTAGTTCTCTACATCGGGTGTTGACGAATGTCACACCGTCATGCGTCTTAGTGTGAGTGTGCAAAAAAGCTAATAGGGTATAGGTCTCATACCCATAGACTTTTCTTGCATAAGAATAAAATGTTATAAATGAATTAGAATTTATAAAAATTTTGGAAGAGTTTTCTCTATTTTTATGATATTTACCCACCAAATATTTGTACCATTATCATTATCCATAATACACATATTTTCATTCCAAAATTCACACATTAATTTAAATTGAAATACAACAAAATAAAGCAATCAGAATATAAGTGTAAAATTTAGATATTTACAAGTCTCTCTACATGCTCATGGTAGGTAATAGATCCTCCCGTATATATGAGAAGACTCTCTTCTCCTAGTCCTCCACATCTATTGGTAGAATTACACTTTGAAACGGGCATTGCCTCAGGTGATGTCTAATATTACTGCCAATAACTCCATATTTGTTCAGAAATATAAGGCAGTCGTACACCAGCCTTGTGTATTACACCAACAAAGTCTCGATAACATGTACATGCTCGTCTTTCCCATACTTTATTAATGACCACGTCAAATTCAGAATCCCAAAAAAATTATTTCTGAAATAAAAGGAAAAAATTTGATAAATACTTATAATGTAATAAAATTTATCTAATTAATATATAAAATTTAATTAAAAAAGAAAATAATATTTTTTTGTACCGCAAACTCCTAATAGTAAAATTCCTTTATAGCGTGAGAGATATTCTTCTATACATAATGCTCAAGATTAATCTTCTCCTTGAATTTTGATGTCATATTTCTTGAGCATGATCCAAACGGAATCAATATATATAAAAGCAAATAATTTTATACCATTTTTAAAGTTTGAACCTATAACTTAATTATAAACATATAGCGTTTCATGTATTTTCACTTACAAATTATTGAAAATTGTGATGTAAGTTCTTTCATCAGGTCCCTCAGCTCCAGGCTGGCAGCTGCCTCCTTCATCTGCATCGTTTAACCCTGATATCTCTATCGCTGTAGGGATAATGAATATATAGGTGTGATTGATGGTGTAGCAGCAGGTGTATGGAAGGTGATGCCTCATCTGCAAGTATAGCAGCTGAAGGGGCAGGAGGTGATTCAGTTCCAGATGTAGAGTGTGATGCTTCACCTGGACAGTAAGTACCTCCGAATTCTTATCTGAATCTTGGTCGTATTATATTTTGTTTTCTCTTTAGTGACATATTTCAACCTGAAATTCATATTTGATTAAATTTTCTAGAAATATAGCAATTTAAAGTCAATATTTTACACAATATATTAAAAAGGAAATAATTGATTTGTTGAATATAATATTCAATTACAAACACAAATTAATCAATATCATCACTTAATAGTCAATCAAAATCATCTTCTTTTTCTGAAGAATTAGAATCAAAGTCAGACTCCTCTTCAGATCTCTGGCCCTCGTCATCCTCTCCAAATGAAATTTCAACATATTCATTAGATGGATTGTTCAAAGGTTCATTATTTTCATATGTGACAGATGCATTTATTTCATAAACATCTTCCTGAAACGCTTCACTTTCAATTCTCTGTTCTCCTTTTTCATGTGATTCAAAAACACCTTTAGGTTTAACTTTGCAAACAACCAACTGATCTGACTTATCTCATCGTAAGCTGGGAAAAGGGACATAATACACCTGGTTCGCTTACATTGTCAACACGAAAGGTTCAAATTGTCTAAATATTCTTTGCTTGTTGATTTTAACAAATGAGTATCAGCTATACACTTTTGTACCAATATTTAGAGTTAGATCAAACCAATTATACTTAAATATCACACTTGACTTTATTGGTAAGGTAGGGTACTCAATTTCAATTATCTCAATAATTTTACCATAGTAATCTATCAATTCTCCCTGTATGCAAGCTCCACTATTGTTTGTTGCAATATTATGACCATGATATTCGTATCCATTAACGAAATACACCAGATACGTTTTAACAGTTCATAAAGGTCCCTTTGCAAGATCACATATAAACTTGTTCTCTATTGGATTTTTAAGGCCTACATAAAAGAATTATCATATCAAAGAGTATAATATCATTTGAACACTTAAATTTTATAATTCATTCATTTTAATATTTGTAAATGAAAACTTACATATTTCTCAAACCATCAAGGAAAATGTCTTCCAACTTCTTTATTGATATCATCCTATTTTTTGCCCGGCATTAGCTCGCATAACAATTCCTCGTATAATCTTAAAACTATGTATTTCAGTTGTGAATAACACTAAATTTCAAAACCTAAATAATCGTTTCCAACTTACTACACGAAAGGTTGAACCTCCTGACAGTTCAATAAAATATAAACATGGGCAGCCTCAATTTCTTCTTCTATTAACATTTTTCTTATTGAACATCCATATTTTCGTCTAGGATACGAGACAATAGACAAGTTACCATTAGCATCACTCATTCCTCCCTCATCATCATTACAAGGAACTTTTATTTCTTTTATGTGAACATGTGACTCAAAATAAGGTGAACAAAATGTACTAGCTTCCTCCACTAAATAAGCAATGTCTATTGAACCTTCAACTTTAGCCTTCTTTTTGACTTTTTCTTCAAGTGATGCAAATACTTATATTAGCAATAGGGTTATTACAATTTAGTTGTGAAGACGTGCTATTATTTCAATTACAATCATTTTTGTAGAATTACCTCTCAAACAGATACATCAGTCGATACTGATTTAGACCGGTTAGTTTTGCCTTATATGCTAAATGCACAGGTAGATGCTCCATACAGTCAAAGAAGCTTGGAGAAAAAATCCCTTTTAACTTGCATAAAATTACTGAAATTTTCCTTTCTAGTTTTTCCATTTTAGCCAACTTGATTTCAGATGATGTTAAACTTTTGAAAACCAAACTTAATTATGTTACTACTTCCTAAACCTTATTCAGTAGCAACTCCCAAAATGCAATTGGAATTAGCCTTTACATAAACACGTGACAATGATGACTTTTCATCCCAAATAATTTGTACTTCCTCATGTCTATACACCTTGCCAACTTTGAAATATAAGAATCGGGAAACTTTAGACTTTTCAACCATTCACACAATATTTCCTTTTGTTTTTTTGTCCAAAGTGTAACATGCTTTTGAATATTTACCTATGTGAAGATCTTTATGTAACTCATTCCTTTTACAAAAAAGTTACAAATTAGCTTGTGATTTTGCATTGTCTTTTGTCCTCCCTTCGATGTTCACTATGATATTGAACAAATTGTCAAAAATATTTTTTCAATATGCATCACATTTAGATTATGACGTATTAAATTAGTTTTCCAATATGGTAAATCCCAAAAAATGTTTCATTTTCTCCAACCAAAATTTTTACTATTGCTTGTATTAACGTTATCAGATTCAAATTTTGTAACTTTCAACAAGCCTAAGTCCTCAATCTCCTGCAATATCTCTTCACCAACTTTATGAGGAGGAGGAGGTGTTTTTACCATCCTATTCTTAATAAACTTTTGTTTATTGCGTCTAAATGGATGATCTGGAAGAAGAAATTTTCCGTAATTGTCAAACTAATATATTTTGCCCCTGTTTGGAAGATAAAATGCATCAGAATCATTGTCATAATAAGAACAAGCCAATTTTCCAGTTGTACTCCATCCAAACAACATGGCATATGCCGGAAATCACTAGTGGTCCATATCAAAGTCACACTTAATACAAAATTTGTTTCAGAGACACATCATATGTCTCAATACCATATTCTCAAAGATGTTACAATTCAAATATCAATGGTTGTAAGAATACGTCAATTTTATGCTTTGGATTTATAGGCCCTGGCATAATCACTGTCAAGTACATATATGTCTCTTTCATACACATCCATGGAGGCAAATTATAAGGAGTAATTATGATTGACCATGATGAATATTGCTGGACGAATTGACCAAATGGTTGGAATCTATCCATCGACAATCTCAACCTAACATTTTGACTTTCAGCTTCAAACTTATAATAGGTGTCATTGAAATGTTTCCATGCCAGTGCATCTGATGGATGACTCATTATTCCATCTTCTTGTTCGTGTTCATTATGTCATCTTATGTGAGATTTAGTAACATTAAAAGCATATAGTCTTTAAAGTTTCAGAGTTAGCGGGAAATAATACATATGCTTTTAGGGTACTAATTTCTGCTTTATATAACGCTTTCTAGGCTTAAACCTAGATTGACCACAAAATTTGCACTCTTGTAATTCCACATCATCTCTCCAATACAACATACATCCCAATTTGTAATAATCAATTTTTTCAATAGGAAAACTAAGACCTCTAATAAGTTTTTTCATATTATAAAAAATATCAACCATTATATGATCAGGAGGCAATGATTCATTATACCACTCAGGAATTTTATTAAAACTACAATCGTAAATATACCCCTTCAGACTTTATGTTCAATGTTTGAGTAATTGAAGACAATTGATTCATTGTCTCACAATTTGACCATAATTCTTGGTCAGTTGAGTGTAGTAACTCAAAAAACTGTTTTGCATGTGGATTTGGTTCTTCTTTAAAATCTTCTATATTTTTCTGAAAGGTATAACCGGCTGCATCATAAACCATTTGCATGTAAGGATTTTCATTTGCATCCATATTATTTGTTCTAAATCCAATCCCCCCTTCAAACTTATTTAAGTTCATAGACGATTGTACTTGATTACCCCTTGAGGTGCTACAAATCAATGGTTATCCATATCGTGTCCACTCAAAACAATTGGGGACAATTTTCTCAACAAATGCCCATTAATTTCATCAATAGGAAGGAAGCAAATGTGTTTACACTTTTTACATTGACATCTGATCTTTGGGCCATCCATATATGCAGGTTGAGAACATGTATAATAAATAAAAGCTTCAACTCCCTCAATAAACTCAGGATTAATGAAACCACCAAGTGCTAATCGTCTATGCATCCAAGATTTATCAACATTACTCATTTCTGTAAAACTTTTAATTTCAAACAGTGATTCTATAGTTAATATCCTTCATATTCGTCAAAGTTTATAGAACATTTAAACTTTACATAACATCCCCTAACTATTAATCAATTGAATTAATCACCAAAGTTTACACCTGTGATTCAAGAAAACAAGTTATCGTTGTAACTCATAGGTTGGTGGAATTTTTTGAATTCTAGGATCATGGAATTTATAGAATTCGATCAATATGAAGACTTTGTCTACATTTAACATGAGTCAAATGTTAAAGAGTCTTCTTTGTTCATAAATCAATACATGAACTTCCTATTCCACCAACTCTCCTGTTTAATGGAATTGATGAGTGGAATTCCCAATTTTTAATATAATAGAGTTTCTCTTAACAATCCAGAGGAGCACAATCCTATTGAAAATGCACTTATACCACATATACTACTAGTGAAACTATGACCACAACATTTAAGCCACAAGAGCTCAAGTGCCAAGTAACATACACAATATAAGAATTTTACCAATTGTAGCAAAAACTAATAAAAACCTAAGAAAAATACTAGCAAACTAAGCAATGTAAATTTCCTTAAAGTAGCATACACAATATAAGAATTTTACCAATTGTAGCATAAATCAATAAAAACCTAAGAAAAATACTAGCAAACTAAGCAATGTAAATTTTCAGAATTATGGTAAGGTTTATAGTCATTGCTTAATTTCTCAACCAATATCCTATATTAAAGTTCCTCAAAACCCCTAAAATCATTCTTTTATTAATCTCATCACAAATCAAACATACATTCATACCACAAACTTAAATTTAGATTAACAATGCTTAAAATTTAAAGCCATAAATCGAAGTTTATACTATAAACAAGTTTCGGTTGGTGCAGGCAATTAAAATAAAAAATGCAGTAAGTTCAAATAGGTGGTTCAAACCACAAACAAATACCCAAATTAAACCAAGTATACAAAAACCTAGTAAATAATAAAACCCACTTACCTCAACCAATGCGTTGAAGAAGTCACTGAAGAACGTGAAAAAAGAAGATGACAGAGCTACAGTGAGTTGATGGCCAAAGAAGATAACCAAAACAAAGAAATGAAGGCAATGACAATCAAAGCAATACACAAAACATAGTAACGAGCAAATCTCAACGATGTAGTTAAAAATAATCAAAGAATAAAATGTTACCGAAATTGACGATTAAAGGAAGAAGACGATGATGACATGCGATGGGTGAGTGGTGATGAGGAGGAAAGATGGTTAACTATACATGAGAACAAAAGATCATCCTTAAATGATATATTGTACATCTTCAATCTCTCTAATTTTATTTAAAAAATTAGATAAGAAATCCTAAAGTAAGCTAGATAGGAAATTCTATAGCAAGCTATGTAGGAAATCCTAAAAGCTATAATGAAGTTCTAATTGATAGTATCAAAATATATGTTGTATTGCTTATATTTTTAATTATCAATTTAATAATTATATATTCAATCCATAAATTTTATTAAAATTAATAGGCCATGAAATATGAATTCTTTAGTAACATTGTTTTCAACCTTTAGATGACTTGCAAATGTTTAATTGAAAATTTAAATGTTTGTAAATATAATTCTATGTGTGTATATATATAAGAAGAGCAATGATTGTAATTAAATTACATTATTGACTACATATGAATGAGTTCAATGTTAAATTAGAAATCAAAATTTTAAAAAAATCTATTTTTAAATGAATGAAAGTATAACTGACATAAATGACCTATATATTATGTCAGTTATATTTTAATTCATTTAAAAATAGAATTTGTTTAAAAATTTGATTTCTAATTTAACATTGAACTCATTCATATGTGGTGTGGAGGCCGATACCCACATTGTGGCCAAGGGGAGGGAGCCCCCCAAATAGGTATTGTGCCCTTTGGTCTGCCAGGGTGGAGTTGCGACTCGAACCTCTGACCAAAGGGTTTTGTTGGCCTAATGGGCCACGCCTCATACCACTG
>JAOSBK010000005.1:11674589-11687817 GCA_027568895.1 Erythroxylum shatona | reverse complement strand
TCCTGAAAGACGTGAAGTGGAAGTCATCTTAGGGGTAAACATGCCTATCGACGACGGGAGATACTTAGGTCTTCCCTCTATAATTGGGAGGAACAAGAAGCAGGTCTTTGCTTTCATAAAAGATAGACTTAGCAAGAATATTACGAGCTGGAAAAACAAATTGCTCTCAAAACTGGGGAAAGAGATTGTCATCAAGACAGTTGCACAAGTATTGCTGGCTTATTGTATGAGTGTATTTCTTATTCCCCAAAGTACCTGCGATGAACTTCAGAAAATGATGAATGCCTATTGGTGGGGATCGGGTATAGACAACCGAAAGAAAATTCATTGGGCGAGTTGGGATCGCCTCTATGCTCCGAAGAAATATGGGGGTATGGGTTTTTGAAACCTTCATTGTTTTAACTTAGCCATGCTTGCTAAACAAGCTTGGCGTTTTATGGCTTTTCCTGATTCGCTGCCAAGCAAACTCTTCAAAGCAAAATACTTCCCTTCCTGTAGTTTTCTGGAGGCAAGGATCGTCCCAATTCAAGTTTTATCTGGAAAAGTATATTTGCGGCTAAGGATGTTCTGCTTAAAGTTGTAAGATGGAGACTGGGGGATGGATCCTCTATTAATGTTTTTTCTAATCCATGGATCAATGAAGCAAACATTTTTTTTGTCACCTCCCCGTCCATTCAGGAATTCGGTGATCTTAAGGTGTGCGATTTGATTAATGAGGAGGGATCAGGGTAGGATGTACAATTGCTATAAGGATTATTAATGCCTTATGATATGGGGCGTGTTTCCAGGATCCCCATAGCTTACTCTAAACCGCCAGATCAACTTATCTGGCATTACAGTCTGAATGGTGCTTACTCAGTCAAAAAAGGGTATAAATTGACTTTTCCTATGTACACTGATATCGTTAATCTCTTCGTTGAGGGTCCTTGGAACAAGATTTGGAATCTACCTATACCTCCCAAAATTAAGGATTTTGTATGGAGGTGTCTTTGCGATTTTCTCCCTTGCAAAGATCGTTTACGTCGTAAGGGTATTTTGCTCAATCCTGAATGTGATGTTTGTGGCCAGTCAGAAGACCTTTATCATGTCCTTATAGGTTGCCCAAAAGCTCAAGACGTCTGGGCGTTGACAGGTTGGAGTTTCCCACGTCAGGGAGTGGTTGCGTTTTTAACGCAGATGTTACAAATTTCGTCATTTTCCACCATCGAACGCCAGCTTGCCATGTTGTGGAGCATTTGGTATCATCGAAATTTAAGATTATGGCAAGGTAAGAACATATCCTCTCTAATGATAGTTAATTTCGCGGATAGATTTATTAAAGATTGGCAGGCATCACGGGAGATTTTCAAGAGGGTTACTGATCCGACTGGGGAGGTTAGAGCTATCAACTCTAGATGGACTAGGCCATGGGGGGGTTTCCTGAAATGCTATGTTGACGCGGCTATTTTTCAAGATAACAATGCCATAGGTTTTGCTGCCATTCTCAGGGATGATAGAGGTTGTTTTGTTGCTGCTATCTCCGGACATTACCCTTTTCTTCTTGACCCAATACTCGCTGAGCTTATGTCGATAAGGGAAGCTCTATCTTGGTTAAAAGAAAAACAAATTGATCATGTCATTGCGGAGTCTGATTGTTTGACGGCTGTTCAAGCTATTTTAGCTCCGTCTTCTAATAGTTCTGAGATTGAAATTTTGGCCCTTGACTGTCTCTTACTCAAACGACATTTCCTTCACTTGTCCTTCCATTGGACGCATAGGATTGCCAATAAGGCGGCTCACTCACTTGCAAGGGTAGCCTTATTACATGCAAACCTTCATCATTGGAGTGTTAGTCCTTTATGTTTAGAGTCCATTTTAGTTTCAGATATTTCTGCTTGTTCTTATATTAATGGGGAAAGGCTATTGTGCATCTCACATTTAAGTTGGAACGGTTTCTTTTTCTTTTAATTGGAACGTTTTCTTTTTCTTTTAACGTTTTCAGTAAAAATTGTCTTGGTTAATGTGGTTCCCCGATTTTGGTGACTTGTTGTTTTGATCCTGTTCGTGATTTACTCTCTATAACTTTTATTACCATGGATATATATTAGTGTTTGCTGAAATAGTAGTTGTTTTCTTCTCATACATCTGCTGACTAAGTGGTTTGTTTAGACTTTTGAAGTTCCCCAGCCACTTGGTTAACTGGGTGCTTTTGGTTTTCTTGTCGTTGTTTTCAGAGGTGCAGACATCATAAATGATGTGGAACTCATAAACCTATACTAGGAACTTTGTTTTTTTCTTCCAAAGCCAAACACGACAATTAGTAGAACCCGGTCGGTATCACCGGAAAACTCGAGAATGGTCGTAGTTATTTCATTAATTTATCCAAAATCTCAAATAAAACTACAACTGTGTTGTTCCATCTTCAATTGTCCAACTATGACTTTACAGTTATTGGATGTCTTGATATTTGTTTTATCTTTCAAACGTTCATGCTGGTCGTTTTAGACCTCAAGATATTACATGATGCACAATGGCTTAACCAACAAACCCCTACCCCCGAACACTATTCTTTCGGCTTACTTATCAATCTTTTATTCATAACAAACATCAAAAAGAAAAACGAGAAAAAAAGAAAAGGAAAAAGATGAAAAGAAAAATAAAAAGAAACTTAAAAACTTGACCTCTGCTTGAAAGAATTGAAGTCTCAATGATCATTAAATCCTAAAAATGTTAAACCCTATAATTATGGCTTAAGTGTTAGAACATTGAACAAGTACTATTAAATGGAAAAAAATGCTTTAAGGATTAGGTATAAGAAAATTAATTGAAAAAATTATGCTTAAAAAAAGGATTTTGAAGGATCGGGATGGAAGACTTGTTGCTAAAAATTGTACTCTTCTTAGCACATGGTGGTGGAGATTGAGATGAACACCCTACTTAAACTCTGGTGTGCCAAATGCGGCTGAGATGTCATTATTTTGAGAATGGAAGTCGTTGCCTATTGTAAATATTAATAATAGCATTAGTCAGCTTCCGCATGGTGAAATCACCTGTGAGTTTTTTGACCCATTAACTTATAATGGATTGCTAGAAAATGCGGAGCAAATTTCCAGGGATGCTTGGATTGGTAACAACAGTTTATGTGACTACTTTGAAAGTTAAATTTGTTATCTTCATCTTTTAACCAAGACGCAAGTGCTTTTGAATTGTAAGAAGTTACCATCGGCACTATCTCTTGGAAACTCGAAAGTCTTTTCACTTGCGAAAAGGCTCAACATGCTCTTCATTTCAACTTTATTGGCAACACTTCTCTTCTCCATAAAAGAGACAATGAATTGATTGAAAATTATATATATCAAATTTGGTTTATTAACTTCTCGCCAATTCAGAGAAACTTTGCTAAAAAGCTAATCATACTTTTCTTCACACTTTAAGAAAAATGTCAATTTAGTGACGGATATTATCGATAAACCTAAACATTTCGTCGGGAAGACAGTTTAGCGACAAAATTTACGGACGGACCAAGGCGTTGTAAAAACAGTCATAGATAATAATTTCCGACAGACAATTTATGTAACCATTGTTGAATATATTGACGGTTGTTTATGAAGTCGACTGTCAGTAAATTTCCGACAATCAAAATTTGTCTGTCAGTAGATTTACAGATGTTGTTAGTTATTCTTTCAATAATTTTATTACAACATTACTGACGGTTATGTTTATTCTGCCGGTGTGTATACCAATGGTTATTCTGCAGCAAATCCTGTCAATAAAGTTGGCGACAGAAGTGGTTATTCCGTCTGTTGTTTACTTTCAATATTATCGACAGTTTGTATTTTCCATCGGTAAATAGAATTGATTTTACCGATGTGTTTTTGTTTTCTGTTGATAATTATAAAAAAATTAAAATATTGTTATTAAATTTTATTTCATGATCTTATGGTTGATGCATAATTTAAACATTTATGAATTATTTGTGCATAATATTTTGATTTGTTTATACATAAAATTTGCTTAAATAAAAAGTTGATTGATGATATAGTTAAAATTATCTTAATTGATAATAAAACATTAAATTGTACATAATAAATATTTGTAATTCAAATGAAATGATTACAAGTACACTATTGATTTGATGACCGCGCATGCTCTGATTGCTGCAATGAGGTGCTAACCTTCCCCTTCAACTCATCCATCTCATTACAGAGCTAAGCTATATATTCTATCGACTGTTACAACTAAGTTGCCAATGTCTACACTATACTCCGAAGCTCATGGACTTCATTGGTTGTCTATCGCCTATTAGATGTTGCTATACGGGACGTGGAGGATTCCGAGCAACATATGTTCGCAAATGAACCTAAGCCGAATATCCTTCCACAACGGTCCCTACCACCCACTGCATGAAGATAAGTTTGATTCTCATCAACATCTTCATGTTGCTGAGACTATCGTTGAATATTTTCTTGTATTTGATCCTATCAGAAGGCAATATTTGTATTAGCAAGTAATAATTATTAAGCATTAATATATATTAAACCATAAATTTGACATACATTTTGTTCTCTACATCTGGTGTTGACAAATGTCACACCGTCATGATTCTTAGTGTGAGTGTGTAAAAAGAGCCGACGAGGTGTAGGTTTCATGCCTATAGACTTTTCCTGCATAAGAATAAAATGTTATAAACGAACTAGAATTTATAAAAATTTTGGCAGAGTTTCCTCTATTTTTATGATAGTTACCCCTTGTTAAACAAAGAAAATAACTCAACAACACAGCTATATATGGCACTAGACATTTATAACATTATTATTTTTCATAATACACATTTACATTCCAAACTTCACATATCAATTTAAATTGAAATACAGCAAAGGAAAAAAATCAAAATATAAATATAAAGTGTAAATACTTACAAGTCTCTCTGCATGCTCGTGGTGGGTAATAGATCCTCTCGTATAAACGAGAAGACTCTCTCCCCCTCGTCTTCCACGTCTGTTAGATTACGCTTTGAAATGGACATTGCTTTAGGTGATGTCTAATACTGCTACCAACAACTCTATATTTGTTCAGATATATAAGGCGGTCGTACACCAGCCTTATGTATCGCATCAACAAAGTCTCAATAATGTGTACTTGCTCGTCTCTCCCATACTTTATTATTGACCGCGTCAAATTCAGAATCCAAAAAAAATCTTTTTGAAACAAAAAGAAAAACATTCGATAAATACTTATAATGTAATAATATTTTTGTATCTCAAACTCCTATTAGTAAAATTCCTTAGTGGCCTGAAAGATATTCTTCCATATATGACCTTTAAGATTAATCTAGTCCTTAAATTTGGATGTTGTGTTTCTTAAGCATAGTCCAGACGGGGTTAACTTAATATAAAAAAAATAATTTTATACCAATTTTAAAATTTAAATATATAACTTAATTATAAACATACAGTGTTTCGTGTATTTTTACTACAGATTATTGACAATTATGATGTAAGTTTTTCTATCAGGTCCCTTAGCTCTAGGCTAGTGGTCGTCTCCTTCATCTGCATCATTACCCTTGATATCTCTATCGCTATAGAGGTTGATATAGGGCCGATGGATAGTGTAGCAATAGGTATGGAAGGCGATGCCTCATCTGTAAGTATAGTAGTTGGAGAGGGAGGAGGTGATTCAATTCCAGCTACAGAATGTGATGCTTTACCTGGACAATAAGTAGCTCCGAATTGTTGTCTAAACCTTGGTTGCATTATATTCTGTTTTCTTTTTAGTGGCATTTTTCAACCTGAAATTCATATTTGATTGAATTTTCTAGAAATATAATGAATTAAATATTTTACACAATATATTGAAAAGGAAATAATTGATTTGTTGAATATAATATTCAATTACAAGCACAAATTAATCGCTATAATCACCTAATTGTAAATCAAAATTATCTTCTTTTTATGAAGAATTAGAATGAAAGTCAGGCTCCTCTTTGGATCTCTAACCCTTATCATTCTCTCCAGATGAAATTTCAACATATTCATTAGATGGATTGCTCAAAGGTTCATTATTGTCATATATGATAGATGCATTTATTTCATAAATATCTTCTTGAAACGCTTCACTTTCAATTCTCAGTTCTCCTTTTCCATGTGATTCAAAAACACCTCTAGGTTTAACTTTGCAAACGGCCAACCAATATAACTTATCTTATCGTAAGCTGGAAAAAGGGATATAATACACCTGGATCGCTTGCATTGCCAACACAAAAGGTTAAAATTGTCTAAATCTTCTTCGCTTGTTGATTTCAATTAGACTATATCGGCTATGCACTTTTGTACCAATATTTGGAGTTGGATCAAACCAGTCACACTTAACTATCACATTTCACTTTATTAGCAATGCAGGGTACTTAATTTCAAGTATCTCAATAATTTTAGCATAGTAATCCATCAATTATCCCTGTATGCAAACTCCACTATTGATTGTTGCCATGTTATGACCATGATATTTTGCATAATATTTATTTCTATTAACAAAATACACTGGATACGATTAACAGTTCGCAAAGCTCCCTTCACAAAATCACATATGAACTTGTTCTCTATTGGATTTTCTAAGGCCTAAATAAAAAAAATCATATTAATCAGTATAATGTCATTTGAACACTTAAATCTTATAATTCAATCATTTCAATATTTGTAAATGAAAACTTACATATTTCTCGAACCATTAAGGAAAGTGTCTTCTAACTTCTTTATTGATATTATCCTGTGTTTTTTTGGGCATTAACTCGCATAACAATTCCTCATATAATCTAAAAACATTATTATGTATTTCAGTTATGAAAAACATTAAATTTCAAAACCATAATAATCAATTTCAACTTACTGCATGAAAGGTTGAACCTCTTAACAGTTCAATGAAATGTAATCATGGACAGCCTCAATTTCTTCCTTGGTTAACATTCTTCTTGTTGAACGTTCATATGTTCGTCCAGGGTATATGAAAATGGATAAGTTACCATCAGCATCACTCGTTCCTCCCCTATCGTCATTACAAGGAACTTTTCTTTCTTTAGTGTGAATATGCGACTCAAAATAATATGAACAAAATATACTTGCTTCCCCCACTAAATAAGCATTACATATTGAACCTTCAACCTAGCCTTGTTTTTGACATTTTTCTTCAAGTGATGCAAATACCTATAATAGCAAATTGGGTTATTACAATTTAGTTGTTAAAATATGTTATTACATTAATTACAGTCATTTTTTTGAATGACCTCTCAAATAGATACATCCATCAATATTGTAACTAGACTGGCTAGTTTGCCTCGTATGCTAGATGCATAGATAGATACTCCATACAGTCAAAGAAGGTTAGAGAAAAATTTCCTTCTAACTTGCATAAAATTATTAAAATTTCCCTTTCTAGTTTTTCCATTTCAGTCAACTTGATTTCAGATGATGTTAAACTTTTGAAAAACAAACTTAATTCTATTATTACTTCCCAAACCTTATTTGGTAGCAACTCCCAAAATTCAATTGGAATTAGCCTTTGCATAAACATATGACAATTATGACTTTTCATCCCAAATAATTTGTACTTCCTCAAGTTCACACACCTTGCCAAGTTTGGAACATAACTTTCAAGAAACTTTAGACTTTTTAACCATTCACATAATATTTCCTTTTATTTTTTGTCCAAAGTGTAATATGCTTTTGGATATTTACTAGTGTGAAGATCTTTATGTAATTCATTCCTTCTACAAAAAAGTTTTAAATCAACTCGTGATTTTACATTGTCTTTTGTCCTCCCTTCAATGTTCACTATGGTATTGAACAATTTGTCAAAAATATTTTTTCAATATGCAGCACATCTAGATTATGAAGTATCAAATTTGATTTCTAATATGGCAAATCCCAAAAGATGCTTTGTTTTCTCCAACAAAAGTTTTTAATAATGCTTGTATTAACTTCATCAGTTTCAAATTCTATAACTTTCAACAAGCGTAATTCCTCAATCTCCTACAATATCTCTTCACCAGCTTTGTGAGGGGGAGGAGATGTTTTAACCATCCTATTCTTAATGAACTTTTGTTTATTGCGTCTAAATGGATGATCTGGAGGAAGAAATTTCCTGTAGTTGTCAAACCAACATGTTTTGCCCTCGTTTGGAAGATAAAACATATCAGAATTATTGCCACAATAAGGATAAGCCAATTTTCCTATTGTGCTTCATCCAGATAACAAGGTATATGCCTTAAAGACTTTCTTAACACAAAATTTTGTTTCACAAATACATCATATGTCTCAATACCATATTCCCAAAGATGCTGCAATTTAGATATCAATGGTTATAAGAATACATCAATTTTATACTTTGGATTTGTAGACCTTGGCACAATCACTGTTAAAAACATATATGCCTCTTTCATACACATCCATTCAGGAAAATTATAAGGAGAAATTATGATTGGCCATGATGAATACTACTAGTTGAATTGACCAAAAGGTTAGAATCCATCTGTCGACAATCCCAACCTAACATTTCGACTTTCTACTGCAAACTCATAATGAGTGTCATTGAAATGTTTCCATGCCCGTGTATATGATGGATGATTCATTATTCCATCTTCCTGTTCGTGTTTATTATGGGATCGCATGTAAGATGAGTAACATCAAAAGTATATAGTCTTTGAAGTCTCGAAGTTAGCAGGAAATAATACATCCACTTTTAGGGTACTAATTTATGTTTCACAGAACGCTTTTTAAGCTTGAATCTAGATTGACCACAAAATTTGCACTCTTGTAATTCCACATCATCCCACCAATACAACATACATCCCAATTTGTAACAATTAATCTTTTCAATAGGCAAACCAAAACCCCTAATAAGTTTATTTATATTGTAAAAACTATCAACCATTCTATAATCAGGAGATAATGATTCATTATACCATCCAAGAATTTTATCAAAACTAAGATAAAAAATATTCTCTTCAGACATTATGTTCAATATTTGAGCAATTGAAGACAATTGAATTATTGTCTCACAATTTGGCCATAATTCTTGGACAACTAAGTGCATTAAGTCAAAAAGCTGTTTTGTATGTTGGTTTTGTTCTTCAAGATTTTCTATATTTTCCTGAAAGGTATAACCAGATGCATCATAAACCATTTGCATGTAAGGATTTTCATTTGCATCCACATTATTAGTTCTAAATCGAATTCCCCCTTCAAACTCATTTAAGTTCACTGATGATTGTACTTCATTACCCCTTGAGGTGCTATAAATCAATGGTTCCCCCATGTTGTGTCCACTCAAAATAATTTGCGATAAACCCTACGAATGTGTTTGCACTCTTTACATGGACATCTGATCTTTAAGCCATCCATATATATAGGTTAAGAACATGCCTAATGAATAAAAGCTTCAACTCCCTTAACAAACTCAAGATTAGTGAAGCCATCAACTGTTAATCGTCCATACATAGATGTATCAATTTTACTCATTTCTGTAAAATTGTTAATTTCAAACAATGATTCTATAGTTAGTATCCTTCATGTTCCCCAAAATTTACAGACATCTAAACTTTACATAACATCTCCTAAGTATTAACCAACTTAATTAATCACCTACAATTGAGTCCAAAACTATAGTACATGGCATTATTTACACCTGTGAATAAAGAAAACAAATTCTCATTATAGCTCCTAAGCCTGTGGAATTTTAAGAATTCTAGGCTCGTGGAATTTATAGAATTCAATCAATATGCAGACTTTGTGTACATTTAACATAGTCAAATGTTAAGGAGTCTTCTTTGTTCATAATCAATACAGGAACTTCCTATTCCACTAACTCTCCTATTTGATGGAATTGATGAGTGGAATTCCCAATTTTTAATATACTAAAGTTTCTCTTAACAATCCAGAGGAGCACAAACTTATTGAAAATGCATATATACCACATAGTTATTGTCTTAATTGCTATTCACTTTACTATAGTTAAACTTAAAAGTGCTAGTATACAATAGCTTGCCTTAATTGTTTTAACTTTCATAGTTTTCTTTCTACTAGAGAAACTATGACCAACAACATTTAAGCCACAAGAACTCAAGTGCCAACTAGAAATTCCAATAAGCATTTTGCCAATTCCAAAATAAATCAATAAAATCCTAAGAAAAATACTAGCAAACTTAGCAATGTAAATTTCTAGAATTATGGTAAGTTTTATAGTCATTGCTTAACTACTTAAAATATAAACAAGTAAAATAAATTACTAGAAAACAAGAGACTAATGATTCTACCATCGCCAAAGTCCTAAAATTATGTACATTAATATTGTGTAATATTTAGTTGATTTGTTTTTAGTTAAAGTCACTTAGAGTATATAAATAAGTAGATATACATCACATTATATACACACAAAAATAACACTTCTATATTTCTTCTTCGTTCTTTATTTCGGGAGCAACTCAAGCAATATCCTATATTAAAATTCCTCAAAACCCCTAAAATCATTCATTTATCAATCCCATCATAAAACAAATATACGTTCATACCAAAAACTTAAATTTACATTAATAATACTTAAAATTTAAACCCACAAATTGAAGTTCATATCATAAACAAGTTTTGGTTGGTGCGGACCTTTTACATTAAAAATGTAGCAAGTTAAAATGGGAGGTTCAAACCACAGTAAATACCTAAATTAAACCAATTACACAAAAAACTAGTAAATAACAAAACCCACTTACCTTAACCGACACACAAAAGAAGTCACCAAAGCACTTAAAGGAATAAGATGACAGAGCTAGAGTGAGCTGGCGGCCAAAGAAAATAACCAAAACAAAGAAAAGAAGACAATGATAATCAAAGCAGTACACAAAACATAACAAAACTCAATGACGTCGTTAAAAAAATCAAAGAATAAAATGTTACCTCAACCAACAATTAAACGAAGACTACAACGATGACACATGATAAGTGAGCGACGGCGATGAGTGACAACGAGGAGAAAAGACGGTTAAGTTTATATGAGAAAAAAAGATCATCCTTAAATGATATGTTGTACATCTTCAATTTCTCACATTTTATTAAAAAAAATTAGATAGGAAATCCTAAAGTAAGATAGATAGGAAATCCTAAAGTAAGCTAGATAAGGAATCCTAAAAGCTAAAATAAAGTTCCAATTGATATAATCAAAAGCTTTGAAATAAATAATCTTCATATTGTAGCTTTAGTTAAGTGTTTTCTTATAGTAGTTTAAGGACTTAGATCATCTCATCATGATTTAAAAACCTAAAAATTTAACAAATTAACTCATAATCATGCTACGTGTTCCTATATTAGCATAAATGAGCAATGCAACACCTAATATTAAGTATATGTAAAATGGCAATTTAGCAACTATAAAAATGTTAAAATGCATGGCATAAAAGTCTTGGATGTACAAGCATGGACCTTATCTCTAACCTTACGTCTAAATTGTTAAGTCAAAATGACTTTACGTCTAAATAATTTTGATGAAAATAAAATAATAATAATATTAGAAAGTGATGAAGATGAAGCTGAAGCTGAAGCAAACTAAGACGGAAGCTGAAGCTGAAGAAACTAAGACGGAAGCTGAAGCTGAAGAAACTAAGACAAAAGAAAGTAAGACGAAAGCTGAAGCAGAAGAAACTAAGACAAAAGAAAGTAAGATGGAAGAAACTAAGACGGAAGCAAAAGTAAGACAAAGACCCGATACTAAGTTGGATAGTTAATCAGTTTGAGTTACTTACAGAACTCAACTGAATAACTGTTTCTTTAAAGATCAAGAAACAAGAAGAAAGAAGCAGTTATCAAGAAGCAGTTGAAGATGAAGGCTATAAATACGAGTCAAAGTTGAAGACAAAAAGTTTAGTTTTTGAGAAGAAGCGAAAAAGCTAGTGAATTCAATTAGTGCTTTAAGATACTGATCTTAAGTTTTTTTTAACACTGTATTTGTGCGAAACAAGAGAGCCATCATTTTCTGTAACAAAGATCGCAATATCTTTTTGTAAGAAAGAAGAAAAGCTGAGAGCGTGAAGAGGCTAAGTAAGAAAAAGAATACTTGGTGTAAGAGACATGAAAAGGCCATGTGAAAAGAATACTTGTACAGTTTGAGAAGAATAGTGAAATCTCATAAAGGATTCTGAGGACTAGACGTAGCCCACGGTTTATGGTGAACCAGGATAAAATCGTTGTGTCAATTTTTGAACTCTTTACTTTTAATTTCTATTATTTCATACAAGTATATAGAAGTTAATTCCAATACATCATGATTCTTACTCAATAGTTTTTTTAGAAAGCAAGTTTTCAAAGAATTTTAGAAAGGGGTTTGTATTCACGAAAAAGGATACATAATTCAACCCCCCTTCTTATGCATTTTGTACATTGAATATAAAGTCTATACTAACGCCTGATTTACTTCAAATGGTATTAGAGCTCGGTGTCCAAGAACCACCGTTACAAAGTGTGGATAAAGATTCATGGCAGAATCACACGTTTATATAGCTGAAGGCGCCTCCGCCACTAGACCTCCTGAGTTCAATGGTGAAGACTACCACTATTGGAAAGACAGGATGCGGCTCTTCATTGAATCTACACATGTTGATTTTTGGGAAATTATAGAGAATGGACCGTATATATCAATGGATGATGAAGGGAATGCCATTCCACGTATCAGATGGTCAGTTGATCAAAAAGCAAGATTCCAGCTAAATTTAAAGGCCAAGTTTTTTCTAAGTTGTGCCCTAAGCAGAAGTAAATACGATAAAGTTCATAGATGCGACACTGCGAAGGTGTAACACCCCATTCCCGCATGACTCAAACCCGACATCGATGGTGATATCCGAGTCTATGCCCTGCGAGGGTGGCGTGCTACATTACTCAGTCAAAACTTAGTATACATTTTTTTTGAAGCACAAACATACACTATGCGGAAATCAACTAACATACACAATCACCAGTAAGTACAATGACCACGGGGCCCCTTCATAAATACAAATTAATTCAGTCTGGTGACTTTACAAATTGACCGAATCATTTGTACAAAAATTCAGAAACTATAATTTTATACAGAATTTATCAGACACTAATGCAGACGCAAACTGATCCCAACCTTTTCTCTCACTCACATGCGGTTGCTATACTCCCGTTGCCTAACGGGGTATTCTTCTGGGTCCTGAAAAATAATTGCAAATTTTGGGTGAGTTTTGCGAACTCAGTGA
>JAOSBK010000005.1:11648505-11672259 GCA_027568895.1 Erythroxylum shatona | reverse complement strand
CTTGTGTTTTATAAATGACTTTATGTATGAATCTTTTGATACTGTTGTTAAGATTGCCTTGAGTGGACTTTAAAGTCCTGAAGTTGTGGTTGGTTGTGAATATAGCGGTGTGTTTGAAATTGTTTGCAGCTTTTTGGGAGTTTTCAAACATAGCCGTTGTGCTACCCGAATTTTTAAAAAAAGAGAAAAGAATAGATATTCAGTTAGCCTTGCATAGTTAGATTAAGGATATCGTGAGTGTCTTTAGTCCGATTATGCGGCGGTTGTTATGGGCCAAATGTGGTACTGGGTCATGACAGATTTAGTTTAAATGAAATTACGTACACCAAAAGACATCATTTTCCTTTAAACTAAATCGACTGCAGCTTCCTCCTACCCCCCATTTCCCCTTGTCCATCAATTTCTCTCTTTGTCTCCATTTAAACCAAACATCATTTTCATTTTTTAAAATGCTAAACCAAAAGCAAATGATGAAGTTTACTACTAAAATTTACCGATGAAATTTACAGACAGACTACTGTCGGCAATAAGCAATCCCGTTTCTTTACCGATGGACTTTTTTACTATTGCTATATTCCGTCGAAAAATTAATTAGGTTGATTTCCCTCCATATTTGTCGACATATATTTTTCATTGTAAACAAAAAATTTCCTGACAATTTTACCGATGAAACATGATTTTTTGTCAGTAAGTTCTGAGGGTTCCGCTTCTGTCGATAATTGTCCATTGCTAATAATTAATTTTCTTGTAGTGCCAGCAAAGCAAAAATTAGACATATCAGACAGAGTTATTACCAAGCCTAATGATACAGCTCGAAGGATTGCAGATTGGTGGAGTGTCAACTCTATGCTTGTAGCATGGGTCTTTAATTATATTGAGCCCACTTTATGTTCCTCTATTACTTATTATGATACAATGAAGAACCTCTGGGATGATTTATGCTAACGTTTTTCAATTGGCAATGGCTCCTGTATACAACAATTGACTTCTGATCTGACTCATTGTGAACAAAATTGTCAGAACATTGCTATCTATTATGGGAAAATGAAGAAAATATAGGACAAACTCTCTATGTACATTCTGATTAAAGGTTGCATTTGTGGTAAGTGTACGTGCAACTGGGCTATCAAACTCGGTAAAGAACGTGAATAAAGTCGGGTTCATCATTTTTTGATGGGCTTCGATGATAATTTATATGGAAATATTCATTTCACCATTATTGCTCAAGATTCGCTTTTGCCTTTAAATCGTGCTTATGCTCTTGTGGTTTAAGAAGAGAGACACAAAAATATGATTAGAGGGAAGGAAGGGCAGAGTGAGACTGTTAATTTTACTATTCAAGAAGCCTCATCTTCTTTGCAAGCATCCAGTAGCTAAAATGACAAAGTATTTTGCTCAAACTACAATCGACTAGGCCACAGGGTAACTTCATGCTTTAAACTTATTAGCTATCTAGATTGGTGGATTGGGCTACACAGGAATAATAATTTATCTAGGCATGGTAAAGTTTGTGGAAGTACTGCATTTGGTGGGTGTGGTCAAAGGGCGAGTGTTGAGGTTGCCAATTAAGCTCAAAGTGCATCACAGTCTTTGTTAGCTCAGGATAGGGCAGTCATTCATCTTTCTTCTCAGGATTGAAGTGGGCTTGGTTCTACCCCTAATTATGATCAATGGAATACAATGCTTAATATGTTTAAGTCACTTACTACTATTAATAATAAGGCTCCCTCGAATGAAAAACTTACTGGTAAGCTTCCTTTTTCTTGGATATTAGATACCAGTGCTTCCCATCGTATGAATGGTAATAAAAGTTTGCGTGTTGATCTTCATGACACAGTTCCCTCTCCTATTTCTTTATCCAATGGTACAAATACTAAAGTTGTTTAGGAAGGGATGATGATATTTAATGATACTCTCAGAGTTTTGAATGTTTTATAGGTTCTGCATTTAAATTGTAACTGGATCTCATTTGCTCAGTTGATTAAAGCTCATGATTGCATAGTCAGATTAACTACCCAAATTTTTGTGAAACAGGATTGCATTTTGAGGATGGTGATTGGTGTGGGTGAAGAGAGGAATAGGGACTATTGGTTTTGATCAGTGGCGTCATATACTAGCCATTGTTTTATAAATACTACAGATACTTATCAAACATAACATCATCGTCTCGGGGACCTTTCTCATTAGCTGGTTTCTTCTCTTCCTAAGGTTAAAAGTTTTGATTATTGTAGGAATAAAGATAAACTACATGACTTTTATTTTAAAGAAAAAAAGACTCATGATTCTTTTCCCATGAGTTAATAGTCATGCTATTGTAATTTTTGAGTGGATTCATTATGATGTTTAGGGCCCTTACAGTATTCCATCTTTATGTGGTGCCTCTTATTTTTTGAAAATTGTGGATGATTATTCACAGGGTGTTTGGGTTTACTTGATGGTTGATAAAATTGAGGTTGGCAAAAATGCCACATCCCACTACCATAAGATATATACCCAAACATTCAAGCATATTCAAGTACATATCCTATAATAATGGCATGTTAGAGTAAAAGCAAAACCAACTTACACATTGCATCATCCAACATAATCGGAAGTCACTAAATTTTAAAAACATTCATTGCATTAATCCAAAAAAATTTACACTATTTCCCTTAGACAAATATTTACATAACCTCATACAGGTTTTAACAAAAACAACAAAATGCAAGACACAACACTCCTGGAGCCAGCTGACAGACCTCCGAGCCATAACAAAATCCAAAGGGTGCTTTATTCCTGTCTAAGAACTAGATCTCCTGTCTCGTACCTGAAAAATTACATTACAATTTTTATGAGTTTTGCAAACTCATTATAGCTCAAACACAATTCAGTCAGAAGGTTAAACAAATTCGTAGTGACAATGACACTAAATTTACTTGTTTGGAGCATTATTTTATAAAACATGGGATTTTATTTGAGACCTCGTGTGTTAATACCCCTCGACAAAATGGTAGGGTCAAGTGCAAACATTGTCATATACTTAACATTGCTCGGACCCTCCATTTTCGAGAAAATTTGCCCCTTGATTTTTGGGGGGAGGTTGCAGGCTATCTCATACATCATAACGGAAAAACTCCCTATGAAATTATTTTTGGTTGTTCACCCTCATATAAACATTTTCATATTTTTTGGTGTCATTGCTTTGCATCTAAAATTTCTCAAGATTGAAATAAGTTCAATTCTTCTAGTCAGAAATGCATATTTTTTGGGTACCCTCATGGAAAAATAAGGATGGCATTTGTATAATCTTGAAAGTGAAGATTTCTTTGTTTCTTGATACATGGTATTTTATGAAAATAAATTTCTATTTACCGATCCTCAATCCCAGCAATGCTCACTGCCCCTACGTTTTAATCGCCACATCCAGCAATTTTTTATATTAAAGTAAAGGGGAGTGCATCTTCTATAGCCCCAGCTATTTCACCCAGTACTAACAAGAGGGGGAGTGATGTTACTCCCTCTATATCCCTTACTATTGAAACTTAACCGCCTTTAGATGAAGCTCCTCGTTATAGTTCTCAAGACAGGCAACCTTTTGTTCTTTTATGAGATTATATTTGTCACATGACCCAATGCTTAGACCCTGTCTTCTCTTTGATACCACCTGCATCTTAATCATCCTTAGGTACACTGTATCCTCTTGTTAATTATGTGACTTATAACTTTTTTGCTCCCTATGTTCATTTCTTGGAACCCATCACTACAAGATATGAGCTTACAATATTTTCAGAGGTTGTTGGTGATGCTAATTGGCATGAAGCCATGTGAAAAGAGATAGAAGCTCCTGAAAATAATGGGACTTAGGTAATTAAGGATTTACTACTGGTAAAAAGGCCATTGGGTAATTGAGGATTTACCACATGGTAAAAAGACCATTAGGAGTAAGTGGGTGTATAAGCTCAAATATAACTCTGATGGCACCATTGAACATCACGAGGCCTATCTCGTTGTTCTTAGGAACAATCAAGTGGAAGGTATTGACTATAATGAAAGGTTTATGCCTGTTGCAAAAATGGTATCTATTTTTGTTTTCTTATCTGTGGTAGTTATTCATGATTAGGTTTGTGGTGATCTAGATAAGGAAGTATATATAAAACTTCCTCTTGGTTTCTTGGGTTCTTCTCTATAACACCCGGTATCTAGTTTACCCGGTACACCGAAATGAATCGGTATTTGAGACTAATGTCTTACAACTTATTAAGCAGGTATAAGGATTAACCAGACAAATGAATAGGTCACGCTGGATTTTCAGTAGAATATAGAAAAGTTAGGCTTACTACAGGTTTTGGTGGCATTAAGCCTACCCATTCCCTAGTGCTAACACGACCCAAAAAAGGTGGGTCATGTCATTCTCCTAAGAAAGTATGTCATCTTCAAAAGTCTTTTTATGGCCTTCGTCAAGCACCTCAAAATTAGTTTGCAAAACTTGCCAATGCTTTTACATCTTTTGGCTTCACCCAGACATATCCAGATTATTCCCTCTTTTCTTTTCAGTGCAATGGTATTGAACTTCATGTTCTGATTTACGTTGATGACCTTATTATCGCAGGCAATAATTATGATGCAAATTTTAATTTTAAAGTATATTCGAGTGCCTATTTTCATATGAAAGACTTAAGAGCCTTGAAGTATTTTCCTAGTTTTGAGATTGCATGTAGTCTTAAAGTTCTCTTTATTTCTCAGTACAAATATGCATTAGATATTATTTCTGAAGTTGGTTTACATGGTTCCAAAATGTGTGAATTCCTTATTAAGCAGAACCATCAGATTGCACTTGCTACTAGGCCTGAGTTTACTGAACCTGATCATCATCAATAATTAGTTGGTCACCTCATCTATTTAAAAACCACTCATCTAGAACTTTACTATATGGTACATACTCTTGCTCAATTTATCCAATGTCCCAAGGATGCTTATTGGAATGTTATTTTTCATGTCTTACGATACCTTCAAGAGCATCCAGGTCAAAGGCTTTTGCTATGTCTTGATAGTGATGTACATCACAATGTATATTATGATTTAGATTGGTTCATTGATGCGATGTTCTATTACTGATTACTATATTATGATGGGTATCTCTCTGGTATCATGGAAGACAAAGAAACAACCTACTGTATCTCATTCTTTTGCTGAAGCTAGGTACTGCTTTATGGCCGCTGCTAGGTGAGCTCACATGGCTTAGGTTGCTTTTCTTACTTCTCTTAGTGTACCTTATCCATATCCCATGTGTTTATTTTGTTATAGTAAGGCGACCCTTCACATAGTTGTGAATCTTGTGTTCTATGATTATACTAAACATATTGAGGTCGATTGTCATTATGTGTGTGATTAGATACAAGCTAGAAATATTGTCACTTTTCATTTGTGGACCACAAAGCAAATCACTGATATTCTTACCAAGGTTCTCGGGAAACTACAGCTTCAATATCTTCATCGCAAGTTCGGCATTTGTGACTTGCATGCTCTAACTTAAGGGGTAGTATTGCGATAACTATGGAATAATTAGGTGTACATATATCTCGTATATCTGTAATATTCTTAGGAGATTCTTTGTTATCTTTTGTAACTATTTAGATACTTTAAATTAGGAAGTTTTTAGTTTGTATCGTGTATATATTTCCGATTCCTTCAATGAGAAAACAAAGAAAATCATTCCCACAAATTCCTTTAAATAGCTCTCATTTTTAGAATATATATATATATTTATTAAAAATTTTGTGAATTTTAATAGGCCCTTAAAATTAAATTAGGTAGATCTCTTACCTTTTCTATTTCCCTTTTTTTTTCTATTTTTATTATTTATTTATTATTATTTCAATATTATATCAATAGTTAAATTTGAATATTCACAACTGTAATTTCTTTCAAGTAAGTGTGCTATAATCATACTATTTTAAAAATCATCAAATTAATATTATAAAGACTAAAATTTCCTGTCATTTGATTAATAATTGTGCAAACAAAAGTTATTTGACATGTCAGTGACTTACATGTGAAGTTACATCATTAATCGATATTATCTTTTTTACAAAACAAGATTACCACATGTCAACTTGATAATGTTAAAAAGAAAGGAGAAGTTCTAGCTTCTCTCTAAAATATTGCGTAAGATGTGTGGTCTTTATATGTGGTAGCCTGATAAGTCTATTTTTCTCTATCCGTAGATTTTTTTAATCTTCATTTTTCTCCTTTTTCTAAGTACCAATTTATTTTGGTTTTGTACTCATCATCTTTAGTTCCTTTATTTATTTTTCTTCTTAATCTATATTATTCTTAACTTATAGCTTTCTTTCCCACTCTTTTTTCTCTTTTAGCCCCTCTTTTTCTACCTTTCTCAATTAGTTCTCCTTCTTTTTCTTTATCTAACAATATGTTGAATACGATGCCTCCTGAAAATTTCCCACCCCTTCTTTCTCCTGTTTTAAACTCTAATCTTCCACTAGTTATATACTCTTCCAACTAGCTTCTTATTGCTCAAAGTTTCACATCAATTATGACTTTTAAAGCTTCTCTCCCTCCTACTTTACCCCCTACATTACTTTGCTCATCCCCTTTGCCTAGTCATGCCCCTTCCTAGAATCCTCTTCCCAAAAGGAGAACTTAGTTGCAAATGCTGAATAACAAATCTCCATCTCCCAAACTCTTCTATTTTGTTCTTAATAAATTGGATGGGAAACCTATTCTAGCTCATCCAATTAAAGTTTTTAATGAAGGGGCAATAAATGGGATGCTTAGTTTTCTTTCATAGAAAAATATATCTATAGCAATTATGCATAAGTAGGATAATAATTAATGGAATCAGTAGGGTCCGATTGAGGTATAGATTAATATTAGCTCCCAAGTTAAAGCTCAAAGAGTGCTAAAAGTCAATCCTTAGCACATCAACACTAAACTCATTTTCATTCAAAAATAGTGGCTAAGGATTTAACTATAAAACCTTAAGCAAAACCAAGTACCCCCTCTAGATCAATATTTATAATATCCCATTGGAATATAGGATTGTAGAGGGCCTCATTCACTTAACAATTTTTGTTGGAAAACTAATATATATCGACGAAGCTATAGCAATGATGAAGAGAATCAACCATACAAGACCTTACAAATTAGCTAACATCCAATACAAACTTCCTGAAATTATCCCCTTGATGAGATTGGATGAGAATGAGAATTTATTTGAGGATGCAATCACCATTTCCTACTCTTGGAGCCAAAACTAATAAGCAAAATGGAGTGTGTAAGCCAACAAGAAAAACTTTCCTCTTTGGTAATTATAAAGAATTAATGCAACAAAATACCTTGCCTAAACATTTATTGATGAATAATCTATATGGAGCTACTAATGAAGCAGAGATGCAAAAGGATTGAACGTTAAATATAGGAAAGAATTACATAACTTCTAAAGAAAAAGAAAAGAAAGGCCCTAAAATTTATGAAGGTGAAATGACTGATATCATAAGTTTCTCTCCTTCTTGTGGTAATGGAGATCCCGCTAATACATTGGTATTGAATCAAGAGGTGAATGGTAACTTTTTAAAGATGACTCCTAAAGTGCTTCAAGATAAAGAGATTAAGGATGACTCTTCTGTATTTACCACTTGCATGGGCAAGAAGGTGATAGATAATCCCAAAATTAAGAAAGTAGAAAGGAGGAAATCAAATATTACGGAGAATTCTACATTTTCTCGTACATAATGTCAATTTTAGTATGAAATGTTCATGGAATTAATAGCCCCACCAAGTAGAGCTCTCTGCATAATTTTCCCTCTTTTGCTAAGTCATCCTTTATTTGATTGTTGGAAACAAAATTAGTTAAGAATAAATGTTAAAAACTTGGCTTCCTGAATAAGCATGACAAGTAATTAACAATTATCAGCACCATTTTTATGGTAGAGTGAAAGTTGTATTGAGTCTGATCAAGTAAAAAATTATAAGCACATTTTATATAGAGTAGCTCATCCATGTAAATGTCGAAATGAAGCAAGATATTTTCTCCTTTATTGCCTCGTTTGTTTATGCATCCAACCACTCTTTCTAAAGAATTGAACTTTAGAACCAACTCAAGGCTATTGGCTCGTCAATTAACTTTATATGGATCATTTTGGGGGACTTCAACATTGTGCTTTGCCAATCAGAAGCTAAAGGCAAGGCCTATAAAATGAATTACTCAAAGTACCTAAAAGATTGCATTAGTTTTCTATAAATGGTTGTACTCAAAATGAAGGGTAATTACTTCACATGGAGCAACAAGTAAAAGGACATTGGCTTTTTAAAAATAAGCTTGATAAAGTTATTTTAACACACCATGATTCTTTAAACCCCTTTGTAGTAAAGCTATTTTTATAAACCCCCCACTTCTCTAATCACTTGCCAATTTGAATTCAGAACATAGTCTCAACAAGGATTTGACTTTCCTTTCTAGTTTAATAACTATTTGATATCGACAAAGGTGTTTAAAGAGGTCAATTAAAGAGGCCAAGTCTCCAAGTTCAAGGCCATAAGCAATTTGTGTATATAAGGAAAATCCAATAAGTAAAGGAAGAACTAATATTCTTAATAAAAGAAAATATTGTAACACTCAATAAACTATATATGTAGCAAGGGATAACTTGTCAAGGATTCAAACCCTCCTTTATGCTCACCCAAAGGATGACCAGCTTCTAGTAGAGGAAAAAAATATTTAGCTTTTAGTAGAGGAAAAAAAAGTCTTTTAGTGCTACAATTAAGAAATTGATGCTAATTAATCACTTATAAAATAAAGGTCCAAGGTGCTTTGGTTGAAGGTTGGAGATAGAAATACAAGCTTCTTCCACAAATCTATACTTCCAAAAAAAAGAATAGCCTCATTTTTACAGAAGAATAAATCAAACATTGACACTCAATTTGAGCTGAAAATGGTTGCATTTACATAATTTCTCTACTGCTTATGATTTAGAGTCTTGAGGCTTTTCTTTAGTGCAAATTTTATAATCAACCTTTAATGAGTAAATCGCCAATGATCAAAAGGATTTCTTGACCAGCATTTTCATTATTAATAATTTGGAAATGATTTTTCAAAATCTAAATCCTCATAAAACTCTAAGGCCTAATGATAGCAATGGTCCTTTTTCCCTCTTAACTAAAGATCTGATCATTGATTTAGTGTTGGAGTTTGTCAGTAATGGAATGATGCTTAGTGAGCTAAGCAAAATGGTCATTTTCCTAATCCTAAAGGTACATTCCCCTAAGTATTTAAAGGAATTCAGACTTATTTCATATTTTAATTCAATCTGTAAGGTCATATCCATGGTTATTGCTAAAAGATTAAAGAAAGTTCTACCTAACTTCATTGGTGTGTCCCAAAATGCTTTCACTAAAGGAAGTTCTATTAACGATACCATTTTTATCCTATGAGCTCTTCAAAAACTATAATAAGAAATACTCTAGCAAAGATTCTACCTTAGAGATTGACTTTTGTAAGGCTTTTGACGTTATTCAGTGGAACTTTATTATCAATTCATTAAAAGAACTTAAGTTTCCTGATGATTTTGTAAAATGTATTAATCAGTGTATGTTCACAATTTCTTACAATATTCTAGTTAATAGAGAGGCAACTAAAGTTTTCAAAAGGACCAAGGATTGAGGCAAGGGAATCCTCTTTCCCTCTATCTTTTCACCTTTGGCGTGAAAAATGTCAACTAGATTCTTCAAACTAGTGGTTCATTAAGAGAAAAATTTTAGGTTTCACTCTAAATGTAAGAAATCAAACTGATGTATAGCTTATCCTTTGTCAATGATTTGATCATTTTCTCTAAGTTTGATACAGGTCTACTAGGTGTTCTTATAGCGTGCTTGAATACATTCAGTAAGATTTTAGGGCTCTTAGTTAACAAAAACAAAATCCATTTATTTCTTTTCTACAAATGCCACTAGTTTATCTAGTTTAATAGCTGCTATCATAGGGTTGATTTGAAGCCCCTTTTTTTTACCTATTTTAGGATCCCCATATCATTTAATAAGTCTTTGATTAGAGAGTTCAATCCGCTACTGGAGAAAGTTCAAAAAATGCTTTCATATTAGTATAGTAGAATACTATCTTTTACCGAAAGGATTCTGTTATTAATCTCTGTGATTAAAGGTCTTTATTGGTCTTCTCATCACCTAATCCCTTCAAACATAGAAAAGATAATTAAAAGACCCATAAGACAACTCCTTTTAAGATGGTGATAACTCTCCTCATGCTCTAGCTAAGGTGAAATAGTGTGAAATATGTGTTCCTAGAGAGGAAAGAGGATTGAGAATTATACCTTTTAGACTTACTAATAATGTGCTAATGTTCAAAAGATATTGGAGACTTTTTATTAATAAAAAATCCATAAAGGTTAAGTGGGTACACTCTTATTACCTGAACAATCAAAGGTTTTGGTCAACTACTATCAGAAATAATTCATCTTGGACAATGATGAGCTTACTAAAGTTAAGAGAATATCATATTTTTCTTCTTATCTATTGGGCCTAGGTCTCGTTACTTATTACAATTGTAAGGAGAATTTTAGCGTTAGCATTGGCACAACAAAACTAAGGAATACAATAAATGACCTTTCAGGAATAATTCTCCATGGCCAACATCTGACTTCGCTGTGACGAAGTTTCAAGGTTGAGCAAACGCACCCTTAGAGAAAAATGCACCACGGCAAAATTCTGGCTTCGCCACGGTGAAGTTTCCAAATCAAACACAAGCACCTCCCAGAAAAAATGCGCCACGATGAAATTTTGGCTTTACCTCGGCGAAGTTATGAGATCAAGCCTAAAACACCCTTCGGGAAAGGTTTGCTGCAATAAAAGTCTTAGTTTTGTTGTGTTGAAACGTTTGAATCCCCAACCCAAAACCCTACAAACTAAGACAATTTGAACATACAATTTCCAACCACAATTAACAACTCAACAAAAGATATATATGAACATATGTAAAAGGAACTTCTTCCATTCATAATCTCATTACTAAATTGAAACAAAGTTTGATCCTAGCTTTAATTACTTATCAACAGCTACATCAATAGCTTAATACAAAGTACAAAATGGATGCCCATGTTTGATATACTTATAAAACTACCTAAAATAGTCGAACTAACTTAGTTACTAAATGTAGCTATCTTGGAGTTTTCCCCAAAGCTTTGCAAAAATCAACAACCTTCTTATTCTACACCTGAGGAGTGAAAATGATAAGGTGAGCTGCGAAGCTTAGTGTCAATATATTTATAGCCATTGGTAATGAGAGCACAAAATCAAGCACACACACACACGCACACACACACACGCACATATATATATCATCTTTATTTAGCAATTCAATCATTAACTATTCTAACTCATAGATTCAAAGTTAAAATGTTATCACATAGAACATATCATATATATTTAACCATCAAAGCATAACACTCAATTTTGTATCATACTTGACGCATCAAAGATGAAATGTGCAAATATAATGGCTTGAGAGTCCCATAGATCAAAATGGAGAAACCGAAGTTTACAATATGAACTAAAGGAGTCTGTTTCTTAGGAGCTCATGTGTCACAAGTGGGAAGCCGGGAGAAGGCTTTAAGTCAATGTACACATGGAGAATGAAATGATTTCTCTCTTGCCCAAACACAAGCAAATTTTTAGGCTCAATTCATTCCATCATATTTTCATATTCTCATGCTTCTTATGCTATGTCCTCTTTTGATCATACCAAATGTCATAACATCTTTCAAAGCATAATATGATAATCAATCATAACACATTTTTTCCAACAAACATAACAATTCAAAATCAAACAATTAAGCATACACATATAGGTAAGAAACCATCTCCAAAATAACTATAAACATAGTACCCACCTAAATTGCTTAGAAATCCAAACTCAAGTTTGCCTTTCCTCTTTCTCTTGTATGGGACTGTCTTGGTTTCCTTCGAACAAACCACGTTTCCATTTAAACCAATATTCCAATGGAAAATCTATAAAGCTTCAATAATTAAGAATAAATAGAAATTGAGCTTAGACTCAATCTACCCATAATTTATCTAGACTAGCAAAACTAAAACCTAGTTCAAAAACCCATGAAAATCAAAATGGGTTCCTTGGGTTCTCTTCTTTCTCCCTTGATTCCCAACATAAACCCATTTCTCTACTTCTTTTTCTACCCAAACAAGAAGAAAAGATGATAGAAATTTACCTAAAATAAGATTATTCTTCCTCCTTCTTCTTCTTTCTCCTTCTCCACGATTTTCTTCTTCTTTTCCTAGCTTCTCCACATTTTTCTTCTTCTTTCTTTCTTCCTTCACGATTTTCCCCTTCTTTCTTATTCAAGATCACTTTTTGCCTTGTATTTCCAATTTTACCCCTCCTCGTTTAACGTAATGTCTACTAACTCCTTTAACCTATTAAATACCATACAGTACTATAACTTAATTCTAACATTTCTATTCAAAAATTCTAATTTCTATTTATTCTTGCTAAATTAATGACTAAATTCTAAAAATAAACAAATAAATAAATAAAATTTAGAATAAAACAATTCTCCTCCCCTTAAAGAATTTCATTCTCAAAATTCTTATCTGAGTCTATAATAAGGTGTGGAGATTTCTCCTTCATGGCTTCCAAAGGATCCCATGTCACTTCCTCTCTTGCATGGTTCTTCTATAAGTCTTTAACCAGCTTCATAGTCTTGTTTCTCAAGACCTTGTCCTTTAAATCTAGAATCTCTACTGGTTATTCTTCATAAGTCAAATCTTCCCTTAATTAAACCTCTGAAGATTGGACTATGTGTGAAGGATCTTATTGGTATTTTCTCAACATTGATATATGGAAGACATTGTAAATCTTAGATAATTCTTATGGTAAGGCTAACTTGTAGGCTAAAGGTCTAATTTTCTCAATAATCTTATACGGGCCTATGTATCTTGGACTGAGCTTGCCCTTTTTACCAAATCTTAAGACTCCATTCTATAGATAGGCTCTAAGAAATACATTGTCTCCTACTTCAAATTCTATCTCCCTTCTACATGTATTTGTATAGGTCTTTATCCTGTCCTAAGCTGCCTTGAGTCTCTACCTTACCAATTTAATCTTGTCGACTATAGCTTGTACCAAGTCAGGTCTTAAAAGTCTCCTTTCACCTTTCTTATCCCAACAAATATGAGTTCTGCATCTCCTATTATACAAGGCTTCATAAGGTGCCATTTGAATCCCTGATTGGTAGGAATTATTGTAAGCAAACTCAATTAAAGGTAAGTGATCATCCCATGAACCTTTGAAGTCCATAACACAAGCTCTTAACATTGCCTCCAATGTTTATATTGTCCTCTCTAATTGGCCATCAGACTATGCATGGAAAATTGTTTGCAACTTGGTTCCCAAAGTCGCTTGTAAGCTTTCCTAAAATCTAGAGGTGAATTTGGGATTTCTATCTAAGACTATAGAACTTGGAATCTTATAAAGTCTGATTATTTCATCTATGTATTTCTTGGCTAAAGCATTCAAAGAATCGACTTGTCTAATAGGTAGGAAATGTGCTGACTTGGTTAGTCTATCAACAATCACCCATATTGTGTCATGCTTCCTGCTAGTTCTTGGCAATCTCATCAAGAAATCCATTGTAATCTTCTCCCATTTTCATTCAGGAGTAGACAAAGGTTTAAGCTTGCCAATAGGTGCTTGATGTTCTGCTTTAACTTGCTGACACACTAAGCATTTTCTAGCATACTCTGCAACATATTTCTTCATTCCTCTCCACCAGAAGTGCTCTTTTAAATCTATACATTTTTGTACTCCCCAGGTGCATTGCATATGGAGCATTGTGTGCCTCATCAAAAATTTCATCCTTCAACTCTAACATGTCTGGAATACATAATCTGTCACCTATTCTCATCAATCCATCCTCTTTTATCTCTATTTCAGAGGACTTACCATTTTTAATTTCTTCTTTAAGCTTATTTAAGTACTCATCTTGGTCCTTCAATTCCTTAATCTTCTCATTCAAAACTAGCCTGATTCTAGAATTAGTCAATATACAACCAGATTCAACTTGCCTTAATGTCACTTTAAGTTTGGCTAATTCCCCCAACAAAAGAAGATATATTGTCTCCACATGTGCCATAGTAGATTTTCTACTTAACGTATCAATTACTACATTAGCTTTCCCTAGGTGGTAGTTTATTATCAAGTCATAATCCTTCAGTAGTTCTAACCACCTTCTTTGCCTTAGGTTTAACTCTTTTTAGCTCATCAAATATTTAAAACTCTTGTGGTCTATAAATATCTTGGTGGTGACTCCATATAGGTAATGTCTCTATATTTTTAATGCAAAATTATGGCAACTAGCTCTAAGTCATGCGTAGGATAATTCATCTCGTAGGGTTTTAATTGCCTAGAAGCATAGGCAATCACTTTATCTCCTTACATCAAGACACACCCCATTCCCTTAATTGAGGCATCACTATATACTATATATCCATCATTGCTAGAAGGCAAGGTCAAAATTGGTGCATTCATGAGCCTATTTTTCAAGTTCTCAATTCTTTTCTAGCATTCCCCTATCCACACAAACTTCTTATTCTTCCTCATCAATTTGGCAAGGGGGCCGCTATCATGGAAAAACCCTCTACAAATCTTCTATAATAACTAGCTAAACCTAAGAAACTCCTCACTTCTGCTATATTCTTAAGTGCTTCCTATACAACTACAGCTCCTATTTTCCTTAGATCCACGTGTACTCCTTTTTTTGAAATTACATGTCCAAGAATCACTACTTCCCTTAGCCAAAATTCACATTTATTGAATTTAGCATACAACTCTTTCTCCCTCAATGTCTCTAAGGTAATTCTTAAATGTGCTCCTTGTCACTCTTAGATTAAACCAATATATCATCAATAAAGACTATGATAAATTGATCTAAGAAAGGCTTGAAGACTCTATTCATTAAGTCTATGAAGACTGCAGGGGCCTTTGTTAATCCAAAAGGCATAATTAAGAACTCAAAATGCCTATATCTTATTCTAAAAGTAGTCTTTGACACATCGAACTCCTTTATTCTCAACTAGTGGTAACATGATCTCAGGTCTATCTTGGAGAAGACCTATGCCCCTTGCAATTGATCAAACTAATCATCTATGCGTGGGAGAAGATATCTATTCTTAATAGTGACATGATTAAGCTTTCTGTAGTGCACACACATTCTCAACGATCCATCTTTCTTCCTCACAAAAAGAACTGGAGCTCCCCAAAGTGAAGAGTTAGGCCTAATATAACCCTTCTCCAACAACTCTTTTAATTGCTCTTAAAGCTCATTCAGTTCTACCGGAACCATTTTATAAGGAAGAATTGATATCGGTGCAGTACCTGGAAGAAGCTCAATGGGAAACTCAATTTCTTTAGGTGGAAGTAGTCTTGGTAATTCCTCTGGAAAGAAAACCGGAAATTCTATGACCATAGGTATTTTTTCTAACTTTCCTCCATCTACCTTCGTGTCTACCACATATGCCAAGAATGCTTATATCTTTCCTCATCATTTTCTCTGATGTCAGAGCCGAAATAATTCTAGGTAGGCTTACTTTCCTGTCTCCTATAAACACCACCTTTCTACCTTTGTCTAACTCAAACCTTACTATCTTCTATTTGCAGTCTAAGTTGACATTATATTTTTCTAACATATCCATGTCCAAAATTACATCTAATCACCCCATCTTCAACGACATTAAATCTACCACTATTTGTTCTCCACTAATGAATATTTCACAATCTCTATAAACTTGACTAATAATAATATACTGGTCAATTGGGTACTAACCATCAAGGGACTATCTAATGGGCTCAAACTTTTACTATGCACAATTATACTTGACGAAATAAATGAATGAGTACACCTTAGATCAATTAAAACAATAACATCATCATTAAACAATTTAATCGTACTAGTCACAACCTATGGAGATGACTTTGTGTTCTCTCTTGTCATTGCAAACACCCTAGCTGGTGCTTGCCCCTTGGTCTTCCTGGAGGATTTACTTTTTTGACTACATCAAAACTTCCTACTTTAGTTAAAGTTTTGTGTCCCACAGTCTCAACCCTTTTTGAAGCTTGCATCTGAGTTCCCTCTTGTCTTGCATACTGCGAGCACTTTCTAGCCATGTGCCCTTTTTTTTTTCCCAAAGTTAAAACAAGTTATAGTCAATTTATAGCACTCCCTCTTAGCAATGATCGTACTTAGGAATGGGTGGCTTATCTCCCTCTTCCCTTCTACTACCTCCCGTCGTTAAGGCTTGATAAGAAACAGTTCTTATATGTCTGGACCTGCTTGCATCACTGCTTCTATCCTCAGACTGTACAGGGAAAGTCCTAGCACTCCTCTGTGACATAGGTGACTCATGCATCTGTGATCGAGAGGGCCCACTTTTATGCCCTAGAGAAGCCTCATCATTTCCTAGGGCTCTAGACTTATCAGTACCCTCCCTACTTAGTAGAGAGTCAGGTGTAAGAGATCTTTTCAAAACTCCTCGTGTTCTTTTATGAGGTGGCATCTTACTCCTTCAATTTAAGCACTAACAATTAGCTTACGTTTCATTTTAATCTTATCTCCTACATGTATGCATGATAAGCATATCACTTAATCCAACCAATCAATTCAACAATGCAACAATTAATCACACATCATAATAATATATACCACCATATATTCTAAGCCTAGAAATCCTTAAAAATCCTAAGCTCTGATACCAAAGATGTTGGGCCTGGATCTTGTTACTTATTACAATTGTAAGGAGGATTTCAGCGTCAACATTGGCAAGTTCGCCATGGCAAAGTAAGTGTTTCATCACAACAAAACTAAGGAATAAGACGAATGACCTTTTGGGAAAATTTATGTCTGGCTTCACTGCAATTAAGTTCTAAGGTCGAGCAAATGCACCCTTTGGGAAAATGTGCCGTGATGAAATTTTGGCTTTGCCGCGGTGAAGTTTCCAGATCAAACACAAGCATCTCTTAGAAAAAATATGCCATGGCAAAAGTTTGACTTCACCACAGTGAAGTTACGAGATTAAGCCTAAAACACCCTTTAAGAAAGGTTTGCTATGACAAAAGTCTTAGTTTTGCCAAAACAAAACCTTCGAATCCGCAACTCAGAATCTAACAAACCAAGACAATTTGAACATACAATTTCTAACCATAATTAACAACTCAACAAAAGATAAATATGAACATATACAAAAGGAACTTCTTCCATTCATAATCTCATTACTAAACTGAAACAGAGTTGAGCCTAGCTTTAATTACATATCAACAGCTACATCAATAACTTAATACAAAATACATAAATGGATGCCCATGTTTGATATGCTTATAAAGCTACCCAAAATAGTCGAACTAACTTAGTTACTAAATGTAAACTATCTTAGAGTTTGCCCCAAAGCTTTGCAATGATCAACAACCTTCTTGTTCTGCACCTGAGGAGTGAAAATGATTGGGTGAGCTGTGAAGCTCAGTGGCTAATATATTTGTAGCCATTAGTAATGAGCATATATATATATATATATATATATATATATTCAATCATTAACTATTCTAGCTCACAGATTTAAAGTGAAAATGTCATCACATAAAACATATCATGTATAGTTAGCATAACACTCAATTTTATATCATACTTGACAAATCAAAGATGAAATGCACAAACATAATGGCTTGAGAGTCCTATAGATCAAAATGGAGAAACCGAAGTTTACACCATAAACTAAATGAGTTCATTTTTTAGGAGCTCATGTGCCACAAGTGGGCAGTCGGGAGAAGGCTTTAAGTTAATGTACACGTGATGAACGAAATGGTATCTCTCTTGCTTAAATAACTATAAACACATTACCCACCTAAATTACTTGGAAATCCAAACTCAAGTTTTCCTTTTCTCTTACTTTTATATAGGATTGTCTTGGTTTCCTTCAAACAAACAAATTTCCATTCAAACCAATATTCCAATAGAAAATCCATAAAGCTTCAATAATTAAGAATAAATAGGAATTGAGCTTAGACTTAATCTACCCATAATTTATCTAGACTTGCAAAACTAAAACCTAGTTCAAAAACCCACAAAAATCAAAATGGATTCCTTGGATTCTCATGTTTCTCCCTTCATTCCCAACACAAATCCATTTCCCTACTACTTTTTCTACCCAAATAAGAAGAAAAGATGATGGAAATTTACCTAAAACAAGTTTATTGTTCTTCCTTCTTCTTCTTTCTCCTTCTCCACGTTTTTCTTCTTCTTTTCCTAGCTTCTCCACGTTTTTCTTCTTCTTTCTTTATTCCTTCACGGTTTTCACCCCTTCTTTCTTATTCAAGATCACTTTTTACCTTGTCTTTCCAATTGTACCCCTCCTCATTTAACATAATGTCTACTGACTCCTTTAACCTATTAAATACCATACTATACTGTAACTTAATTCTAACATTTCTATTCAAAAATTCTATTTTTCTATTTATGCTTGCTAAATTAACGACTAAATTCTAAAAGTAAACAAATAAATACATAAATAAAATTTGGGGTCTAACATTATCAATGAAACACAATGGAAATCTTACTTATTTTTAACATGATAATTGGTTAAGACTAGGACCTCTAACCAAATGTTGGAATTTAAGTCTTATAAGTCTTAAATAATGCTCACCTACATCTAGAATTCTTACTAAGCTCTACCATAAGGAATCATCTCCTTGGTTATTCACTTGATCCTAACTAAGTTGATAGCAAGCTAGTCCTCATGGTAGTAAGTTAGTCCTCATGGTTCACTAATGCATTAATTAGCTTTTAAAGGAAATTGAATACCAATAATAGACTTAATAATTTTGTAAACATCCCATAACTTTTGTCCTGTGTAAAGATGAGCCTGAATCATTCATTACTTATTCTTCAATTGTAACTTTGCCACCAAGTTCTAGACCTACATATAGTTGTTATGCAATATTTTTCCTAAGAGCTCCAGTTTCTAGGATTGGAATGATTGTCTCTCAATGAATAGCAGTTGTACAAAGGAAGACTTGATGGTGTTGAAGGTCTCACTTGGTTATATAATCAATAAGATTTGGATAGAAAGAAACAAGAAATTTTTTTAAGAATCAAGTTCTTCCTTTAAGCTCATTTACAACGGAGCTTGTAAAGGATATAAAGGATCACTAAACAGCACTCAATCTATATCTTGCTTGTAAAATGATGCATTTCATCCTATTATGTTATCTTGTATGTGAAATTTAATCTAAAAGTGAAACATTAATATTAAAAGAAACACAGAAGGAGTATCAATCAATTTTTAATACTCGTCCCTTAAAGAAATTATGCTTCAAGGGCCCAAGTAAACTTCTTTGCTCTTATAAAACCTTCTTATAAACTAGGGTTGTTACTTTTGAATTGTTTCTTTAATATTGCCCTTATATACCTCCATCTTTGGAATGATCAATCAATCATTTAATTTCTCATCAAGATATATGATCACCATAATTTAGTTATTATAATTGCTACAATTCAATCCATATTTATCTCGAGGGAGATGCTAAAATATCTTATGAGATAATCTCAATTACGCTTACTTTGAAAACATAGTTAAATTTACTGATAAAGATGTGAGTTTTATGTTGTGTTTCTGGAATAGCTCCTAGTAGTCAAACCACGTAAATCTCTCATCTTTCTCTTTTATTCCTTTCATTATATTTCTCATTACTTTTTTGTTTTGTATTTAAACATATAACATACCTAGATTTATGTATTCATATCCACATTTCATTCAATGAAATTTGTATAATAACAAAATTTTAAAATGTGTTAGGAATCATATAGGTTGATGTTATCTACCTTCGTATCAACAACCATGTAAGCTGAAGATTATTTGTCATGTTAACAACTTACATCTAGTACTGCATCATCAAACAATATATTAGACATTATGTTCTTACAAATAAGATATCCCTATAGTTTCATTTTTATGAATAAGACGATTTTTATACTTTGATCTATGCCTGAGGGGATATTAAGAACATATTTAAATATAATCACAATTAAACATACTTTAATTAAATATTTTTAATTAATTTTGATTTATCTAAAATTTTAATTTGTGTATATCTAATTTATATTTTAGTTTAAGTTGTATTAATAAGATTCTCATTATTATGTAGAGGACACAAAAATATGAAGAGAGTATGAACCTTATAGTATGTCTATTAAGTAATTTTTACTGGAAATATCTTATTTTCCTTATTCACTTCTTTTATTCTCTTTCTTATTTTTTCCTTTAGTATATCAATAATAAAAAAATAGCTATGTTCTTTTAACAAGTATGACCTGAATAAAATCTTTCACCAATTTTATTTATTTATTTTGATTGTATTTTATAATAAAATCAACTTCAAATGATATTTTAGTATTATGGTCAAAGTTTATACATTGTTTGTGATTACTTGTTGATTTTTAAGCTATAATGTTGAGTAAAGAAAGATAGTGAGTTATTTGTATAATAAATTAGCCTCACTTCACAGAGTTTTCATACTATAAATATGGTGTCATCTTGCTTTATATTTGAGTTTGTAATTTTGTAGTATTGAGCATGGTTATTTTTCATAAGAATTCTATTATATTTAACATGATTGGATTACAGTAGAAATTTATCCATCTGATGTACATTATTTTTCAGAGAGAGTATTCTTTAGCATATATCTAATTGTGCATTTTTATTATATTATCATTTTGTGTGAAATGATTGGCTTATACTCTTTTATGAAACCCTAATGCACTACTCCCCTTATTCATCAACTTGAAGGGGATCGATTATACAGGGAGAAGTGAAGCTGGGAATAATATAACCTATAGTAAATCAAAATGTTGTTGGTGTCGTTGTTCCCAAACCTATTTAATATGTTTTAATAATTGTCAGTTACTAATAACATTTATAACATTATTACTGCTATTATCATACAACGTTCATAACTTTAATACACTTTAATATGTCTTTATTTCATCGTTAACATATAAAGCTCTCCCCTATATATATTTGACCCACATATCTGCTTTTCTCCTCCTTATTCAGTTGTCATGCTTTTCATTTTTCCATACAACGTACACATTTTCTTATATAGACACTTGACAGACATGAATGGCCCCTAATACACACGCATCTTCTTCCCAGCTCATCTCTTTTTATATTCTCTTGTTGTTATAACTTTTCGGATATAGTTCCTACTCTACCTTTTGGAGTACATTGAAGCTGGTATAGGAGGCGTTAATGTTGGGGTTGGATCCTGTTATCCTGCTGTACCATAGAGGGGGAATTTCTAACTTAGGACAGTGATTTTTCACGATGCCTTGCATTCAGATAAGTTCTTCCAATTTATTTTATTGTTATTTCACTAACAATCTAAGTCAAAAAATTATTACGTTGCTACTGTTGACAGATATTTTTTGCATTTTGCCTATCTTTTTTGGAACGGCTATTGATTCTTAGAAATTGTTGCATTTTTATACTATTTTTGAGCAATTCTTTCGATCGTGTTGTTGTGTGTTTTTTTCAAAATATTTCTTACCGCTACTTGAGTGTTTTATGTGAGACATCTCTATTATCGGATTCAATATGTTGTCTACAAAACTCACATACTTTTTGCCCCTATCACTGTAGCCTAGAGAATTATACATGACCTAACTAGATTAGAGCCTTTAGAAGGGATAAATTTTAAATGATAGTTTAAGAAATTTTTATTTTACTTTCAAAAATATGAAATTAATTATGTAATATTTCAACATATTCCTAATGATAATACCAACCCTAAGACAACTAAGAATAATCGTACTATTTGGGGAGAATTGCTCAACCATATGATCAACCTATTATTTGATATCTATTACAAGTACAATATAATCAAGGAAATTTGGGATGCGTTAGAAGTGAAATATGGGACTGATGATGCCAGTACTAAGAAATATGCAGTTGCTAAGTGGTTAAAATTTACCGTTGTTGATGATAAGTCCATTATGGACTAATGAAATGAGTATGAAAACCTAGCTACTAAAATCCTTACTGAGGTTATGAACATGTGTGAGCTGTTTCAAGCGAATGACCTTAATGAGAAACTTCCTGCCTCATGGAATGGGTATAAAAACCAGTTGAGGCATAAGAAGAAAGACGTGAAGCTTTAGGAGTTAATAGGGCATAAAAGATTGAGGATGCCAATCGTATATAAGATAAGACTAAATCACTCACCTTTGTCCCTATTATAAATGCTAATGTGATAAAACATAAAAATGCAAGTAACTTCAAGAAGAATGGTGGACAAAACAAGTCTTTCAATAACAACAAGCAAGGTCAGTTTAAGCACAAAAGCATTTATGGTGATTGTTGGTGATGCCACAAGCCAGGCCATCCTGCTGCTCATTGCCAATTTAGAATCAACTATGAGAAGAAGGGCTAGGGACAGAAACCATGACAGTTGGGGAAAGGAAACTAGATGGGGTACCAATTGGGCAACTAGATAAGCTTTAGTAAGCCTCAAGCTAAAATGATCGAAGCTGGTGATGATGACAAGGAGATCATTACTGTTGTGGTGTCCAAAGTCAACATCGTTGGAAACTTGATCGAGTGGATCATTGACACAAGAGCCACATACCACATTTGCACTAATAAAGATTTGTTCAAGGAGTTGAATGATGCTACTGATGATGAATTCGTATATATGGGCAATTCCAGCAGAGTTCCTATCTAAGGAGTTATAAAGGTCACTCTCAAACTCACTTCTGGAAAAGTGTTGGTGTTAGAAAATGTTTTATTTGTTCTTAATGTACATAAAAACTTGATTTCTGGTGCATTGCTTAACAAGGTTGGAGTTAAACTTACTTTTGATTCTGATAAGCTAATTCTTACTAAGAATGGAAACTTTGTTGGTAAAGGGTATTATAATAGGGGCCAATTTGTACTTGACATTGAAATGAATGCATCTACTTCTTCTATTTATATTGTTGAGTCCCCAAACCTATGGCATTCTGGACTTGGGCACGTGAATGTAAGGTCAATTAAAAGGATGCCAAGCTTAAACTTGTTGCCTAAGATCACCAATGAAATGGAAAATGTCAATTTTATATTAAGGCTAGACATTTTAAAAAACCTTTTAAGTCAGTGACCAAGAGAGAGTCACAATTGTTGGACTTGGTGTACATAGAATTGGGTGATTTTAAGAATTTTGTGTGAGTAAAGGAGGCATGAGATATTATATTACTTTTATGGATGATTATTCTAGCTTTACTAAGGTTTACTTGTTGAAAAATAAAAGCGATGCAGACGAAATGTTTATGAAATACAAAACTAAGGTTGAAAACCAATTAGAAAGGAAAATTAAGAGATTAAGGTATAATCGAGGTAGTGAGCACAGTATTGATTTCCATATTGATTATTGTGGAAAAGTTAGGATTATTTTTGAACTTTCAGCCCCTTATACACATGAACATAATAGAACAGCCAAGAGGAAAATTTGAACATTTAAAGATATAATGAATGCAATGTTGATTTCCTCAGGTTTACTCAACTTTATGTGGGGAAAGTTTTTCTTTCATCTTGTTATGTTCTAAACAGAGTCCCTCATAAGAAACTAGTTCAAACCTGTAACATCCCACCTCCTACTAGAAGGGTAAAATGGTAAAATTGGCATAGGATGGGATAGATTGGGATTGCATAGGA
>JAOSBK010000005.1:11633433-11643645 GCA_027568895.1 Erythroxylum shatona | reverse complement strand
ATTTAATAATATTTAGAAATAACCTTCTAAACCAAAATATAAATTTAAAACTTATTATTTCAATTTTAATTAGAATTAGAAATAAGTTTCTAATTAAATTTAAATTAGTAAGTTCATAAGTTGAATAATAATTAGAAATGAGTTTTTAATTAAACAATATATAATTAGAAATGATTTTCTAATTATAAATCATATAATTAGAAAAAAAAGTGTCTAATTAAATTAAATTATTAATATAAGAATTACAGATAAGTTTCTAATTCATATTTTAGTTTGATTAGTTCCATAATAATTAAAAATGAATTTTGATTTAAAAATGGAGTAATATAATTTTATATGAATTATATTTATTTATGGATGTCAAGTTTGATATTTTTCATATATTATATAAATATTACTTGATAATTTTTCTTGAGTATGACCATTTATATTCATTTGTTGATTAAATGTACCTGTACTCATTTGACTTCGTAGATAATTGAAAACTAATTATTTGTAAATTATATATGTATGACATGATGTTGACATGTATGTATACTATTTTTTCTGTAAACACTTGATGTTTCAATTATGACTGCAACGTCAAAGAATATTATTGTTGAACTCAACAAAGGTTAGAAATTATATGGCGATAATTACGAGATTTGGAATATCAAATACAATATATAGTGAAGAAGCAAAGCGCCCTCGAACTATTAAAGATAACCATAGATGTTCCTAAGGAAGACAATACGTCCTAACATAAAAGGGACCGTAATGCTTATGAAATATGGAGAAAAAAATACCTAATCTGCTAACGTTAGTTTACTGAGCAACATAGATAATATATGAAACTACTAAGGACATGTTTGCTTTAGCTACACAGTTTGGAGGAATCTCAATAACCAAAGTGAGGTTACTCACTTTCAAGTTTGACATATATAAGAAATGGCCAGATCACACAATTCAACAACATTTGAGGCGCATGTCAAACATGATAAGTGAGTGGCATGATGATGGTCATGAACTATCAAATAAGCAACAAGTCTAAGCCATCATCTATTCATTACCTTAGAGTTAGGTGCATATAAAGATGCATTTAACTCACAATGAGAGCATTAAGATGCTGGAAGTTGCTATGAGCATCTTATATTAGAAGAAGAACATCTTAAAGCTTCCAAAAAGTCTTTCAAGATATATATAGTTGGTATTAGCTTATATGGAGCTATGAATTGGAAGCATAAGCATAATAATGGGCCCAAATAGAAAAAAAGGTAAGAGAAATACACTCTGTTCTCAAGATTAAAAGAAGGCCAAGTGGAATTAACATAAAAAAAGGAACACTTCCTTTTAAAAAGTAGAACATTAAAAGCATCAAGTGCTTTAATTATGGGAATAAGGCCATTTTCTTAGGATTGTAGCGAGCCTAAAAAGGTGCAATCTTATTGTGCATACATTTATTTAGTGAATGTATCTTGTTTTGTTTTTCTAATTGAATTATTTCATTTATGGATTATAGATTCAGGAGCAATCAACCATGTCACAAAAGATAGAAATGCCTTCTTGGAATTATGAAAAATCCCATATGAACCATGATGGAGGGAGACAATTTAAGAGTTACAATACAAGGGATTGGAAAATATAAATTAGACATGTGAGGTGGTTAATCCTAATCCTACATGAAGTGTTATATGTTCTAAAGATTTGATGGGATTTTATCTCTACGTTAGTTTTAGTAAGTTTTGATTTTAATATAAATTTCGTTAGTGGTGATATGAATTTATATCTCGGACACATTTGTTATAGGCATGAATTTTTTTTGGATGGTTTTATTATTCTAGATGTTGTTTTGTTCAAATAATTTAAGTAAGTTGATTAGCTAAAGGTCTCTTAGGTGATTTAAATCAAGTAGGTTTATCGATTTAAGAATATTGTCTAGCTGGTAAAATGATGTGAATGCTATTTAGAAAGGGAACACGAGTTTTCTATCAATTACAATTGATTCATTCAGACATTTGTGGTCCAATGAATGTAAGGGCATGAGTGAGGCTATGTACTTCATCAATTTTATAGATGACTACACTAGATAAAGTCACGTTTATTTAATTTCTTATAAATCAGAAGTATTAAATTGTTGCATAAAGTATATAAATTTGGTAGAGTGTTAATTGGACAAGAAAATAAAAGTATTAAGAAATGAATAAAGATAAGAATACTTTTCTGATAAGTTCAAGATGTTGTGTGATAAAAAAAGAATAGAAAGACAATTAACTATTTTATAAACCCATAATAAAATGACATTGTGAAAAGATGTAATAGAACATACTAGAAATTGTTCCAAGGACCAAAAAGATCAACAAAAGAAAGGTGAACCAATTGGGCAACTTGAGGATGTAGGCTTCCTACCATCAAGACAAGTAAGTAATACTCTTTCCCCTTCTAAATCCAAATTGGTTCTTGAGTTAGAGAATCCTAGTCCGGGGAATTTGTATAGGGAAGAGGGGGATGTTACAGTCTGTAAAAATAGGAAAACTAGGAGGAAAATTAAGTAGTTGTTCTGTTGTGGTTGTTGGTAGCATGGATTTAGGTTTTTGGAATGTTTGGGGTTTGAATGATTCTAGAAAGCAATTAGCTGTGTATGTTGTGTTGAAGAAAATGTTTCTAGTGCATTCCTCAAATGTTCACTGATCAACTGATTCATTTATAGATCATTCCCATCAATAGTTCTACTAGCTTTTTTGTCACTTGTGTGTATGGGCCAAACAACTTTAACCATAGGAAGCATCCCTAGTCAGCCTTGTCTAGTCTCAAAAACTCAGTTGGAAATCATCCTTTGTTGATAGCGGGAGATTTTAATGCGATTTTATTCTTTCATGAGGCAAAACCTCTAAGTCCTTTGACTATTAATGGCATGTCTGACTTTAGGCAGTGTGTAGACCACTGTGAGTTGTATGAGCTGAATTCTAGTGGTCTGAGATTCACTTGGACTAATAAGCAATGCGGAGAGCTTTTTGTAGCTAGGAAGCTAAATAGAGCCCTTGTAAATGTTGCATGGAGTTCTAGGTTCCCTAGCTCATTTGGGATAATACAAAATCCTAACATTTCGGATAACTCTCCAATTTTGATTAGGGCTTTAGTAGCTAGGCTGACTAGACCTTCCCTTTTTACGTTGTCAAACTTCCTAGTGCCTCAACCTTCTTTCCTTCAGATAGTGGAAGAGAAATGGAGTACTCAGATCTATGGTACCCCAATGTTTTGTGTTGTTTCTAAGCTTAAACTAGTGAGGTCAGCTCTCAAAACTCAAAACTCAAGGCAAGTAAGAGATGTGCATATGAGAGTAGAGAAATGTCAAATTGACCTAAATCTTATTCAAGACCAAAAGCGTAATTTTCCCAATAGCTCAGAACTGGTCGCATAAGAAACTGACGCCATTAATAACTTGTTAGGAGCCTTAGCTGACCAGGAGTCCTTTCTCAAACAGTCTTCCCGTATCAAATGGCTTAGAGAGGGGGATCAAAATACCAAGTTTTTTCATAATTTCATTATAGCAAATAGGAATAGGAATGACATTCATTTGGTTATATGTGAGAATAGTATTAGACTTGTAGGTGTCAATGAGATTCAAAATCAGTTCTTAGGATGCTTTCAAAGTACAATTAGGACTAGGAAGGACCTCCCTCCTACTAAAGAGTATGTGGAGAAGTTATTCCCTCATCAGCTTAATGAATCTCTTACCAATATTCTCATTGCTGAAGTCTCAAATTAGGTGATTAGAGATGTTCTCAAGACTTTTAACCCAAATAAGTCTCCTATGCCAGATGGTTTTAATGGGGTGTTCTTTAATCATACATGGCCTATTATTAGGGAGGATATTACTAAGCCAATCCTTCCTCAGTAGAGGACTATAGACCTATCTCGTGCTGTAACTTTATTTATAAGGTGATAATAAAAATCTTAGCTAACAGACTTAGAGAGATTCTCCCTCGCATTATAAGCCCAAATCAAAGTGCTTCCATTAAAAACCAGAGAATAGGGGATAATATTTTATTAGCCCAGTAGATTTTCAAACATTACCATCTAGCCAATAATCATAAGAGATGTGTTTTTAAGTGGATTTACAAAAAGCTTATGAGTCTATACATTGGGAGTTCCTCCTAAATGTGTTAGAAGCTGTCGAATGTCCTCCCAAGTTCATTCATTGGATAAAGGAGTGTATTACCTCTCCAGCCTATGCAATTCTTATTAATGGTTCCCCTACAAAATTCTTTCCAGGGAAGTCAGGTTTGAGACAAGGAGACCCCCTTTCCCTCTTCTCTTCATCATTTGTATAGAGGTGTTCACTAGGAGCTTAAATGAGTGCATCATAGGTAGTAACACCTTTAAGTATCACTGGCGATGTAAAGCTCTTAAACTCACTCATCTCCTATTCACTGATGATCTCTTAATGTTTTATCATGGAGATTTGGTTTTGGTCCAAACTTTACTAGATTGTTTAGGTGCCTTTTCTCAAGTTTCTGGTTTAGTCATGAACTTGAATAAAAGTCAGTTTTTTGTCTCGTCAAAGTTGAACCAAATGGTCCCTTAAATTGAAAGCCTATCTAGTCTTAAACTAGGACACCTTCCTATTTGATATTTGGGACTTCCCCTTATATCTAGTCAGTTGTCTAGGAGGGATTGTTTCCCTTTATTAGACAAAATTGATTGCACAGTTAGCAATTGAACCCATAAATATCTTTCTTATGCTGGTAGAGTCCAATTAGTTATTTCGGTCTTGTCTATTACTATACTAGTATCTTCATTGGAATGACGTTTCTAGACCTAAAAAAGAAGGTGGTCTAGGTTTTAAACATTTGCCTAGTTGGAATAAAGTGTTGATAGGGAAAAGAATTTGGGTTCTTTTTACTGATAGGGAAATCTTGTGGGTAAGTGGGGTCACACAATTATACTGCGAAGGAAAAGGTTTACCTAACAATGGAAATTCGTGGAGTTGGCAGAAGATCTTGTCTGTTAGAGACCAACTTGGGAACCAATTTTGATTTAGAATTGGGAATGGTAACTCTACTTTTTTATGGTAGGATCTTTGGCATCGAAGAGGTATCCTGTTGGCTCACTCAACTCCCCGACTGATCAATGGATCAGAACTTCCCGTCAATGCCAGAGTATCGAATGTTATCTGGAACAATGAATAGAGGTGGCAAGATACAAATGTGGGGCCTATTCGTAGCCTAGAACCTCTTCTTTATAACCCAGATTCATCCAGTGAGGATAGATTAAGATGGCTAGCCAGCCCTTCCAAGTAGTATACTAATGAGTCAACATACAATCTCATGAGACCGATCAATCCGATGGTGCCTTGGTATCCATTAGTATGGCACAGGGGAATAGTCATAGATATTCCTTTATCTTATGATTGGCCTTTCAGAACAAATTGCAGACTAGGGATAAACTACTATTTCTCCACACCTCCAACCGATGTTCTTTGTGTGTTTTGGATTCCAAGACTATTGACCATATATTCTTTCATTGTTCCTTCTCAAGAATGGTTTGGTTCAATACTCTTAACCATTTCCACATTAACAATCCTCAACTCACCGATCTCCCTTCCATCCTACTATAGGTTAACATGTCTCCACCCTCCAACCATAGTGACTTACTTACCTTCTGCATTGTCCTGTCTATTGTTGTGTATAATATGTGGTCTAAACGAAACCTTCGAACCTTCAAAGATGAAGCCTTAGATATAGGGGGTTTCACCTCGCGAGTAATCTTACAAGTTATGGGGCATCTCCACTTAAATACTGAGAGAAGGTAACTGTGTGTGTGTTTTGTTTTATTTTATTCTTATTGACAAAAGTGCAGGTTTTCATGACATGTCAGGGGTAATGAGGAGGACGTTATATACTTCCTTCACACCTATAATAGGCAGGTCACCAGGAGGAGATCCATTTCCTATGGTGGTATTGTTCAGAAAGGTCTATGAGTGGAAGGCAACCTTAAACGTGGACAAGGAAATAGAAGGACTTTCTCACTTTTTCATGTTGAGTTATGCTAATTATGGTTTTGGTGTTAGGGTTGGAATATAATTTTTGGACATTTTATGTTGTTATCATGCTTGCTGGTGAAAATATGTAACAGGGTAGTGGAGTTAGTTTTCTTAGGCTTCTCGGTAGACAGTTTGTGAAGGAGTGGTGTTGGGAGTTTTCTTTCAAGCCTTGCTCATGGTTCCTATGTACATGTCTTACGTGAGCCCTTTTGGTATGCGAGAGATTTTTTCAAAAATCACTAGTTGTGTCTATAACATTTTCTTATTTGTATAAAAATTTATATTAAATTACCAGAAAAAGAAATTGTTAGGTTTGTGATGGCACAAATAAAACTATCAATCACTTATTAGGGTGATGCATTGCTTACAATCACTTGTATACTTAATTAAGTTCCCACAAAATTAGTTACAATTACTCTGTATGAGTTATGGACATAAAGAAAACCTAACATGGAACATCTAAGACCACTTGACATGGAACATCTAAGACCATAGGGGTGTGATACCTACGTTCATGATATCTCTCATGAATATAGGAAAGTAGACCTATAAGGGAAGAAAAGTATCTTTATTAGATACTCTAAACGCTCAAAAGGTATATGTTTATAAGTGAATAAGGTAATGAAGGTGTAACAAAATTTGAATAATGAGATGTCACATTTTTAGAAAATGACTTTCCAAAATAGAGTGAAATAGGAAAAGACTTATTTTTGTATGAAGCTCTTGACCAAAATGATACCATTACAAAAAATAATGAATAGGAACTTTATCCTAATAGCAATAGTATGGAACTTAAAGAAGCATCTTAAGGATAGGTAAGATTATAACATATTGAAAGTGTCCTTATCGTATCTAATCTAAGTGGGGATAATCAAAATGTTAATAATTTGTTTCTCATAAATCATGTTTATGTATAAGTAATCATGATATAATTCTCAATGTCATTTTAAAATAGAAGAAGAGATATATATGAATATTCTGTAAGAAGATGATGAGCCAAAGAATGTATATAATGCTCTTTTTGGTCCTATTAAAGAAGAATGGATGCAAGCAATAAAAGAAAAAAATGACTTCTTTAAGCTTAAAATAAGTATAGGACTTGGTTGACCTCTCTAAAGTGAAAACATATTATGAACAAATGGGTTCTCAAAATAAAATGAAACATTGATGGTAGTATCAAAAGATACAAGGTATTCATAAAGGAAAAAAGGTTATATGCAATAAGAGGGAATTGATTATGATAAGAAATTTTCACTTATTATGAGGTTTGCTTCAATTCATCTAATCCTAGCTATAATAGCTAATTTGGAGTTTGAATTACATCAAATGTAGAGATTACCTTTCTAAGTGGAGGATTATAAGAAGATATGTACATGGAACAACTTGTAGATTTCATTTAGACAAGCTAAGAATATAAAGTTTGCTGATTTGAAATTAATTTATGTTCTAAAATAGTCTTCAAGACAACGGTATATATGTTTTCATAACATAATCATTTCATATAATTTTCATATTCTTGATGAAGGCCACTATGTATATATATTAAGAGATCTAAAAATAAACTTATAATTTTGTCCTATATGTGGATGAAATTTCAATTGCTTGTAATGACTATGTGGATTTGAATTTGACATGAAAGAAATGGGTAAAGTTGTATATATTCTTGGAATTAAGATTTCAAGATATCATTTTAAAAACTTATTGTCACTTTTGTAAATAAATTATATACAAAAGTTTTCAGAACAATTTTGCATATATGAATCTAAACCAATAAATAATCTTATAACTAAAGGAGAATGTCTTGGTAAGAAGTTTTGGCCTCTACACCACAAGAAATGAAACAAATGAAGAAAATTGCATATAGTGCTATTTGAAGTCTCCTATATGGCATAATGTGTATAAGGCTAGATATTTGTTATGTTATTAGAATGGTGAGAAGATATCAATCAAATCTAGGACCAGCACATCTAAAAGGAGTAAAGAGAATATTGAGGTATTTAAAGGGTATTGTTGATTATGTGTTATGTTATCAAGCAATGATCTCCATGGAGGAGATTTAGTTGAGAGACAATCTACCTCTAGATATGTTTTCTTACTTAACAATAGAGCTATATTATGGAACTAAAATGGAAGCTAAATTTATATAACTTTTGGCAACAATATAAGAAATTATGTGGCTTAAATAATTCTTGGTTAGTTTAGGGGCATTAAAAGTGAGAATAATCTAGTAACAATTAATTAGTCAAGTGACAATCCCTTATCCTAAAGACCCCAAATTTCATTATAAAACCAAGCATATAGATACCAAGTACAATTATATGAACTATATAGTTACACAAGAAAAAATGAACATGAAATAATCAGCTACACAAGATATGGCTATAGATCTAATGACAAAACTAACTTTATGATATACATACATTAGGTATGTGAAGTCATTAGGATTACGTAGATATTGAAATGTAATTAATTAACATTTCTTTTTGTTTATTCATTCAAAGTATCATCATGTTTTGAGTTAACATTATTTATTAAATAATAAACATTGCTTTAGTACTTAATTATAAAATATTTTTACTTTGTATGACATATTTTTGATATGACTAAAGAGTATGTCGGACAGATAAAATATTGACATCCTTACACAAGCAATCAACTTTATTATTTGTGATGACTAGAGATAATGCAGGTTTTAAGCATATTTTCAAGGTGATAATTAGAGTTGAAGCTAGAAAATTAAACTCTGAATGCATACTTAAATGATAAGCCAAAAGAAAATTGTTTTGGAGAGATTACATAGCCACATTATCTATCTTAAGTTGCAAGATGAGAGTTCAAAACGACAAAATTAAGAGTAAATAAGTGAAATTAGGTTAAATAAGTATGTATGAACCAACATCTATACGATCTTGTATTTATAAAAGACATACGATTCAATTAATAGGAGTTAATACTATAGCATATGACTCTTACCATATATGCATAAATGAGTAGGGATGGCAGAATTGAAGTCAATAGGCCAGACTCGAATTGAACATGCCTCGAGCCCAGAAGTTTTGAAAATCAGCCTAAGCTTCAACCCAACCCAAGGCCTGACTATTATAGACAAGACGAATTCGTTTTTGCTAAAAAAGATGTCATTTTACATTTTTAGTTTTTAAAAAATTTAGTTCCAATCGACTTGGCTCGAGCTACCGCAAGCCTAGTTAGACAAGGGCTTGGGAAATGTTATCAGAAGATTATATTTGATACAATCTTATAGGGCAATTCTGGGAAGGAACATTAAATTAAATTAAAGAGAATTTGGAATAAAGGAATGTCATTTTGATTTGTAACTTGCATAAGAAAATTTATGTACTCAAAGATGGCCATGAACTCTTATTAAGATAATTGAATATATTTATGACATGATGAAATATATGAGATCAAAGGAGATTGAAATGCGAGATATGACCTAGGGTATAACGTATAAAATCTACTTATCAATCAATTTATTAATCAAGACTTCATGTATTCCTAAGAAATATATGATTACAAGCTCTCATTGTATGTTGGTTGTATAAGTTGCTAAACAAGTATGAGAATATGCAAAAATCTTATTACCTTAATGAATAAATCACTTGTTAATATAAAATCAGGTGTTGGGACCCGATCTCGGGACGGGACCCCAACCGAAAAACAGAAAACGAAATGAAAACGAATTCGAAAGAACGGAACAGAAGGCAAAATTCAAAGTATGCACACGAAATCACAAAGCAAAGCAAACAGAATCGGACACATATGACAAAAGAATCGAAAGCGAATCAAGAACAAAAGTAGCGAAAGCGAATACAAACCGAAGGTGGAAATCGAAAACGGAATCGAAGGAACGGATTTACAAAAACAAATCGCTTACAAATAAAAACTGAATTCCGACATCTGAAATCAACATTATAGGAAAGCGTTGGAAACCTAAAATAATTATCTACATCCTCATAGGAAATTTATGAATTTTTGAGATTAAGTTGAGGTTGATCAATTTAATCAAAGTGAGTTGGGAAATTTTCTGAACATGGTTCAGTATTTTGAGAAATTCTTGATATGTGGAGATCCGATTGAATTGATTCTTAAGGAAAAATAAAATAGAGACATGGGGCTACAAGTCATATGAAGGAATTAAATTTCAATTTAGCCCCTAAGACTTTCAATTT
>JAOSBK010000005.1:11596136-11609852 GCA_027568895.1 Erythroxylum shatona | reverse complement strand
ATTCTTATTAATTTAATTGTTTAAAATGGGCTTTAATTATTAATTCTCTACTTACTATTATTCTTATTATTAATAAAATATTTATTTATTAATAATATTAAATAATAAGATTAAATCCATGATTATTATTAATTTTGTTTTTAATAAGAATAAAGTTGGTATTAGAATAACGTTAAACAATTAAATTAAAAGTGGCTTAAAATGGTTGGCTTTGCATATAGCTTAAAAAAGGCGCCTATGGGACCCACTCATAGGCGTCTGTCCATTTGAGAATAACGTCTGTCTAATTTTTAGAAGAAAGCGACATCGTTTTTTCTTACACAGAATAAAATAGAATAACGTTGGACCGAGGATCTGAAATCCAAATGGCAAGGACCTGAATGGATGCCATTTCCTCCGGATTTGTTTATTCTACCAGTTTCTGTATTTTTTTTAAAGTACGTACAATTATAAATATATATATAGTTATTCTAGTTTCCATTGCAGACCAGCTAAAATTACCAGATAAAGATAGTGTTACAACCTAAACAAGTTAATTAAGCTGAGAGGAAGATGAGAGGAGTTAGATTTTAAAGTCACGATCTTTACGCTATTATTGTTTACTGCTCAATAACCAACCAACCACCAAACTCCAAAAATCTTCCGTTTGATGTTGTTTTCCTGTCATTCCCTCATTTCTTTACTCTTCAGTTTCCTCCAAGTCGTTGCCTTTCTGGGCTTTACATGTTCTCAATCTCTCTGTAGTCTCAACTTTGGACCTTGAGAGACTTTAGAGATATAAAGAGAACGGAAGATAACGTAAGGTATAAACTTGCCGATGGCGGCATCAATTGCTGGCGCCGGCGGAGTTATGGACCGAGAGGCATCGAAAGCGCACGCGGCGTTGGTTTTGGTGCAGCTATTCAATGGAGGGTACCATGTGATTACTAAGGTGGCTTTGAATGTTGGAGTCAATCAGCTCGTCTTTTGTGTCTTTCGTGATCTTCTTGCTTTCTCCATTCTCGCCCCGATCGCCTATATCCGTGAGAAGTATTGCTACGCCTCATTTCTTTTCTGGCTTTTTTTCTGTTTATGTTTGTTTTTGATCTTCTTGTTGAATTGTGCTGCATATTGGGACGGGTAATTTGACTGATGGTACTGCAATTGTTGGATTTTTGGATAAACTCTTCATCTTTCCATTCTTATTAGTGAATCACTTTTGGTTTTCGGTTTCTATTTCATTCAGTATGCATCGGCACACTTTGATGTTTGTCCAAATTGTGAGAATATTGAGTGTCCAATGCTCCATACTTGTTGTTATTGAGTGTTCAGTGCTCCACATTTCTTGGCCCTTGGCTTTTGTTATAAAAAGAGAGAATTTGGCAGATTTCAGATAATTCAGCTGCTTTACAATGGCTGAAAGTGTAATGGTTAACGGATGTCATTTATCCTACTTCTAGCATACTGATGTCCATCAGTTCCCTTGTAAGCACCTGTATTTTTGCCACTTTATGTGCTCTCACTTGTTTGTAGTCTTGCATTAACGCAACTCAACCAAGCAGCAGCTGGTAATTAGTTAGTGTTGGCTTCTAGGAATCTTATGTATCCTTATAATGAAGTGTGCTGCTCTGTTCCACTTTATGTGATATCCATGACATGGTTTGCGCTCATTTAACAAAAATTTCAAGATAATGGGCCGACATGCCTAGAATTGATGGCATTTATTTTGTCAATGTCTTTTCTCCCCTCTGTGAACAAAGTAACGTCGTCAATCTCTTTAGACAAATCAATGCTTAATTCGTGGAGTAGAAACATAAAGTCTGTCTAATAGGCATTTCATTTTTCCTTCTTGTAGAAGAATCCGACCACCTATGACCAGACGATTCCTCTTTTCCTTATTTTTTCTGGGGTTAAGTGGGTAAGCTACACTATCTAACATATCTCCTTTCAGTCTAATCAGATCCTTTCGGTTAACAGTCAATGTATAATGCTATATCTTACTAGTCAATCTTTTGAAACAGGATATTTGGCAATCAGCTTTTATTTCTTCTTGGTCTTAGCTATACAAATCCAACTTATGCTGCAGCAATACAACCTTCAATTCCAGTCTTTACATTTGTTTTGGCTGTGATGATGCGGTGAGTTTGACAAATTTACTCTTTTACAGTTCAGTTAATACTGTTACTGGCACACTCAAACAGTGTACTTAGCATATTGCCTGTTCCTTGTTTGTTCAGTTTTACACGTTTTCTTCTTCTTGCAGTACAGAAAAACTGAATATATTTAGAACCGAAGGTCAAGCAAAAATTGGGGGTACACTTGTCTGCGTTTGTGGGGCCATATTGATGGTTCTGTTCCGTGGTCCAGCCCTAATTGGATTCAAGGAAGCTGACTTTGCAGGTAATGAAATAAGTGCAAGGGGTCAACCAGAACCCGGTGGATGGTTTATCTCTAGCTTTCTGGAATTTGGGCTGGAAACGTGGCACCTTGGAGTTATCTGCCTAATAGGGAATTGCATGTGCATGGCTGCATTTCTAGCCATTCAGGTAAGGGTTTGTTGCATTAGAATTTTAAATCGGAGACACTATTAGGACTAATTACTTTCTAATTGATATTTGCATAAGAAAGATGCCAGGTGGGCATGGCCCCAACGGCTCTGCATATTTGACCAGCAATTTAACTATTCATGCTTTTCCCCATAATATTGTATGAATTTTAATCGGATGCTGATGTTACTTAAGGCAAGAAACTTAGTAGCAAGGTGAACTTTTTTCTTTTTTAACCAATCAATTTAGTCCTACTTGATGAATTCTTTTGCACTTTAGCTAATCTTTAACATGTGAGACTTGCATTCATGTTGTCCCTCCAGCATCAAACTTGATTTTGACTTTTTACTTTGAAGTTTAGGTATTTACCTACTTAGGAACCTCTGAATGTTGTTTTTGGTTGAAGAACACAATTTACTGATTAAAATCCTTCATTCTTTAACAGAATGTGTACAAGCAATATGCCTTGTGTAATTGATGAAAAAGTTATCTCCTCTTTCAATTATTCCCACTCAACACACTCCAACAGAAAAGCAAAACGAGATGGGTGATAGAGGAATGAACATTAATATCTTCTCAGTTATACAATTTACCTGAAAAATGATATGGCGATCTTATGATTGCTGTGTATAGAATCTTGGTGTTGTGGGGATAGAGGAAGTTGGTGAAGTCAAGATGTTTTTGTTTTTGCCAACTGATCTTTGTACTAGAGTGACATATACTGAGAAACACTAAATCCTGCATAAACTGAATATGGGGAAGTATTAGGAAGACATTGTTGATGAAGAGCCATAAATGAAGGTTAGGTTGAACCAGACTTCTATGCCAAGAATAATTTGACGTAAATCTGATCAAATTGATTGTGTAGATCGTAGTGCAACCTATTTGGGTTAACATGTATAGCCTGGGAAACTATTCTTTGAAATCCTTTAAAATGTTATCACTGTGGCCTTGTGAATGACTATCTGCTACAATGATCTTATTGAAACTCAAGTTAGATAGCTTGGCCTCTCCCTTCTTATGTCTAATTCACACTGTCATGCTAATAGGCTCTCTGCCAAACTTATTTCATGAATGTTTAATGAAACTGTTCCAGTGGGATTCGAGTTTGAGTTAACTCCTAAGTTTTGAGCTTAATGATATGAGATTTGCTAATAGTACTTTGGGTAATTATCAAGCGCATAGTTTAAAATTATCTTATTGTGGATAAAAACCAAGCACATAATTTAGAATAATGGTGCTTGACTATAGTCCTGGAATGTCTTTTGAAGTGTATCATGAATGACTGACTAGCTTGTGTCTGTCTCCCACAGTCTAACCAAAATGACTGTAGCCCTACTTTCAAGCAACTTCAAGTTCTTTGATAATTTTGATATCTTGCGAATCAGCACAGCTGTCTTCAAATTCATTTAAGGAACGTCTTTTGTGTTCAAGATTGTAAATCTTGGAAACAAGATCTAGAATAAGTTTCTCCAGATCTCAAAGTGGTTGGTTGGATCACTCTTGTTAAACATGTGTAATAATTCATGCCTTTCACTAATTAGTTGAATTACAATTGATGTCCCCCATTTATTTTTTGGAAACCTTTCAGGCTTCGCTTTTAACCAAATATCCTGCCAGCCTTTCAATCACAGCATACTCATATGCTTTTGGAGCTTTTTTGATAGTTCTTACAGCTCTCTTTATGACGAATGAATCAACTGACTGGAGATTGACAGAATCTGAGCTGTTTGCTGTCATTTATGCTGTAAGTGTTTGTCTGAGGCCAATGTTTGCATGTCAAACTTGTCAAACTATATCATTGTATTGCACAAACTTTGGGTAGCTCTTTCTCTAAATTTCTTTGAGTAAGCCCTTTTTTGGCCAAATCTTGATGACAAGCATCTTGCATTTTCAGTTTTGTTGATAACTTACTTTTTCAGTTTTGCCCAAAAAAACAAAGTGCTTAGATCTGAAGGTTGATCAATTATTTCATTTTGCTACTATAAAAGGGCACTTCAATGCACAAGACTTCCGGCTTTGCGAGAGTAGGGGGAGGGTCCTCAATTATACACAGCCTTCCCTTTGTATTTTACAAGGAGGCTTTTGCTGCGACTCGAACTCGAACCCTTGACCTTCTAGTCACAAAGGAGTAACCTTACCTGTTGCTCTAAGGCTTGCCCTCTTACTAAATACTATGGGTCATGGAATTCAGTCACAAAGGAGATGCAATATCTATCTGGAATCATGATTTTAAAAAAAAAAGATAAATATAAATACTGTGGGTCTTGAATTGCTGCCGATTAGTCCAAAATGCTAGTGCAGAGTGTTGGATTTTAGCTGCTTGTAGTGTTGTTATGTTCCTATCTTTCAACACCAGTTGTCAAAAGGAAAGAAAATGGAATGAAGAGTTAAATGTATGGAGGTGCCATTTAAATTTAGCACTTTTTGATTAATGTCTTGAGTTTAGTATGTTTTGTGGCTAATCTACTAAAAGTTGCAAGTCTTTTGATGTTAGTGTGTGGTTTAGTGCCTGCTCTGTGTCCTTTTTACCCACTTCTCCACCCCATTTCCCTAAGCATATTTCTGTGTTCAGGAGTAACAATTTAGGATTTTTTTAGGACTTCTTGTGTAATAGATAATAGCAGTTCTGTTTCACAGTTGAATATTAGAATTCCTGGGCGAACCAAGTAGTAGGGTATAAAATAATTTCAACTTTCTGACATGGTTTTTTTTCCAGGGTACTGTTGCATCTGCCCTTAATTATGGATTACTTACATGGTCAAATAAGATCTTGGGCCCTGCTTTGGTTGCACTTTACTATCCACTTCAACCTGCTGCATCTGCCATTCTTTCAAGAATCTTTCTTGGAAGCCCTATTTATTTGGGAAGGTTTGATTTCGGTGTTTAATTTTTAATTAGTAACTCACAGTCACTTGTTATATTGATTAACTCGTATCTCTTTATGTATACACTTCTATCACCGACTCTTCACATTGACATTGCTGATGGGATATAAGTAGAAACATTTGTAACATACTTGATTGGAATATGAGTTTCTTTGTGAACAATATTTGTATATATGAGGCAATAATATTTAACAAGCAAAAAGGTTGTAATTGCTCAATCTTATGACGTGTGATGGAATTCTTTGTCAAAATAAAAAAATTTTGGTTTCTGCGGTTTTTATGCCACCTGAGGCTAGTGCAAGAAGGACGCTTACTTGTGTTTCTCTATCTGGAAACAGCATTTTAGGGGGTTGCCTGATCATTGCTGGCCTTTATTTGGTTACTTGGGCATCCTACAGAGAAAGACAATCATCTGCAGCAATTATTACCCATGTTGCTGCTCGGGGCTCTGAACCACTCATCCATAAAGAGGCAGCAATTGACAAGGGTGCGTACCAGATGGGACATATTTTTATTGGAGCTTCTACCATACCGAAATCCAGAGACTAACCATGGAATCATGTTATGTAAATGTTTTGGTATTTAATCTTTTTGAAATCAGCCAAAAATTGAGATTAGATCAATATATGTATCATTACTAAATGATCTTAAGAAATCAATATATCAGTATATCTTAACATTTGCAAGCTCTTCTTATATACAAGTCAGTAAGTTTCTATTTAGCTAAATACTTAAGAAAAGGAAACTGAGTTTGGAATGTATTAATCCTTTCCATGCAGTTATGTAGAGAGGCTTTCTTGCCACTTAACGGCAAGGCTCTCGTCTTCACTTCCTTTCGTCTCCCAGAGTATACTGAACACGCTATCATGAAGGTGGAGGGAAAACTTTGAAGGAAATATAATGCTTTCTGAAGAAGTTGGGATATGCAGGTTACTTGAAAACTGGAAAAGTGATGAAGCCAAAATACTATTTCCAAAATGATCTCTTGATATGCTTAAAATTCATTGCAGCTATCACATCTCATCAGCCTGTAGCCCTTACTAGTTTCCTGAATTCTCAAAGCAGTAGCTGGCAGTTCTACGGATATAGTTCTAATACTTTCCCGTCATAAGTGAAAGACTGAATCTTTTCTCTTCTTGTTGTTGCTGTTGCTTTAGTATTAAATTATTAGCAGATCTTTTCTTTTGTCACCTGGACAGGAAAATGAACCATTTGGAGGAAGGTTAGTGCTTGTTATAGTTAAATCTTGTTGGTTCTCTATCACAGCACAGTCTGGTTGCTGGTTTTCCATCATTTTCTGTCTCTAACAAATGGTTGGTAAGAAATGAAATCAGGTGGTGGGTAAAGCACAAAAGGATCATGACATCTTCAGTTTCTTACGTAGCAGGAATCAACTCTAGATGTCATGATTTTCTGATTTGTTCCCACTCTGTTTATGCTTTTCTTTTCTGCTTTTACTTGTCATGATTTGTACCCTGCTGTACATGGGGGCTGAGCTTTATTATCAGCAAAGTAAACCCCTTCTGGTTCCTTATCTACTGCTTGAGGTGTGGTTTTGGGTGAGTGTAAAACCAAAGGAGACTACTACTATAGTCTATAGGAAAAAGGAAATGCAAATTATGAAAGAAAAAGAAACAGTGGTTATTGTAAAAGAGCATCCCTTCCTTCCTTCTCTGGATATTCTAGTGGATTTAAGGCTTGTTTGAATTAACAATGAGCCAAATCTTGTGTAAACCTCCCATCCATGTGATTTTGATATCAGTTGGAAGAAATATATGTTCATAAAATTATCTAATAAATCAGGAGTGCTTTGGTTGTTTATTATAAACGAGACAGTGTTTAAATGTATCGGTTATGGTGATTGATACTAAATAATTATTACACTTAATTTTGTAATTTGTGCTTTTATAATATTATTTTAATGATCACAAAATTTTCTGTCGTATTGATTCATAGTGTTAAATTTTAATAATTTTATTTTAAGTGGAAAAAGAAATAGAGAGCTAATAAAATACGATGGTGAAAGAAAAGAGTAAAATATGATAATAAAAATAGAAAGAAATCAAATTAGTTTAGAACATTAACTAATTAGTCAGTATCATCTCAAAATTCAGTGTTAATTTTTTTAATCATTTTAAAGAAATGAATTAGTTAATATGAAAATAAAAATAAGAAGAGGTATGAAAAATTGTCCCAATTCTAAGAAATACCATATCTAATTTGAAATGATATTTTTCTTATTTATACCTCTTACTGCATATTTACATTTAATGATTAAATGTTTTCATAGATCTGTTTAGATTAAAGTTGTAAATATTTCTTTTAATAATTTTTTTAAAATTAACGTCCATTTTAGTGTTGTTTTTGTTTTGACAAGAGAATAACATGATGGATGGTCTTGCAATTTTGTTCTTTGAAATGTGCGACCAACCAGCAAAGCAAGATTGGTTCTAAGCTTTTTTCAACACTTCCTAATCAGTTGCAGTTTTTGACTACTCATAATCTAATGAATCATCATACCATACCATACCATTGGCTATTTAGTTTTTAATCAATTGAAAGAAAAAAACAATTGTCCTTCATAAGATTAGATTTCCAGTTTCAGACATATGATGGGAGGAGAAAACTTTCCTAAGTTTGGGAAGTCACATACCCAATTTAATAAATGAACAAAAGGTTATCCAAATATACACTAAGTTTAAGCTTATTTGTAAGAGAAGATGGAATCACAAAATCTAATGGTCTTAAAGAATGGTATTGGACCTAATAAAAATCTTACACTTTGTTGGATACTTTCCTCCTATGTCCATGGATGATGTTTAAACTACAAATTAGGTGAGTTTTCAACAATTAATGCCAATAACCAATGAAAGGAAGAAAATGGGGGTGAAGTGAAGATGTTCATTTTTTAATATATAAGAGCAAATAAAAATACAAATTGGGAATTTTTAAGAAGATCTAAAAGTAAAACATGGAAAATAATTAATTACATATTATGAAACTAGGGAAAAAAATTTGAAGAAAGAAAAGGTGAGAGAGTGGGAGCAGAAAAAGGGGGGGTTTACCTGTAACAGTAGGAGTCTGCCTCTGCCTCTGCCTCCTTTGGCAACACTTCCTTTCGGATCTCAAACACAAACAACTCTTTTCTTTCTTCTAATTCTATTTTTCTCGAGAAACAAACAACACTATAACTAAACCTCTCGTTTTTTTCAAACTCGTTCCTTCTTTGCTCAAATCTTCATCGTCTATACTGTTACAATATCATTGTCACGCCCTCCTCTCTGCCAAGTTTAAACCTTTCTCGATCCGCTTTGATTCTCAGACCCAGGTAAAAATCTCTCTTTTGCTTCCCAAGAACATTGGATTGATGGAAAATGTTTGCTCGATGAGATTTTCTTCTTTTTCTGGGTGTATTTGTAAATGTGTTTCGTTTTACTCAGTCAAATGCTATGGTTGTAGGTTTCTCAATCAAGTGTGGCGCTTTCTGTGTAGAGATCCGACTTCTTTGTTTTGTTTTTTAATTTTATTACTTCATTTGCTACTCGGTTCCATTGTTGATTTGTCGGTCTATAACCCTCAGTTACGATGTAAAAACCAACAAGTTAATCGATTGGCTCGTTAATGAAACCCCTGACAACTCAACGATTGCATGCTGGGGAACACACCAGAAATCCACAAAAATGGAATCTTGGAAATAAATCATCATACCATCAACGGAGATAGAATAACGTTGTAATAGCACATGTTCTCTTGGGCTTTTAACCTTTTTACACTAGTAACTAGATTCCAAAATGGAAAATTTGCAAACAGGATTGTGAAGATTTGACTGGATGTATTGCCAATGTGGTTCTTGGTCTTTATTGATGGTGCTGGTGCATTTCCAACTGCAGTTCCTATCCAGCGGGACTTGAAGAATACTTTTCCAGTTAATTTTAGTCTGGTGGATTCTTGGCATTCAATCAGGAAACCGGGTGCTGGGACCAAATCCTTAAGTCGATTGATTCCTGGCCTGCGATGAACAAATTGCTGATATTTCAACTTTTCAGAAAAAATGGTGTTTGGTAGAATAGCTGATCTGTTTTCTGCCTTGAGAAGTTATATTGCAGTCTCTAAGTCGGCTACAGTTCCATACACGACAACTGCCTTGGCACCTGCGGAAACGACTGATCATGGGTTTGGCTTTTCCAGCTCTGTAAATAAGAGCAATTTGCGGCTCTCGTCTTCTCTTCAAGATTTCACATCATTTAGTCGTCTTGATCTTGAAGAAAGGGATCTGAACTTCGTAACTGACAGGAAGCCTCATTTGTTACAGAGAGAGAATGCTGGTTTGAGCTTCTCTAAGGAGAAAGCACTGGCAGGTGGAACTCCACTTGTAAGGAGGAAGTGGGTGCAAATGATCTTGATTTTGTTGTGCCTTATACTGATTGGCTTCCTAGTATATCTGATTACCTTGTACATTTATTCATATTGGTCTCAGGGGCAATCAAAATACTATGTTGTTCTTGATTGCGGAAGTACTGGAACTCGTGTTTATGTATATGAGGCATTAGTTGATTCAAAGAAAGGTGGAAATCTACCTATTTCTCTAAAATCATATACTGAAGGTCTTTCGGGAAAGTCAAGTGGACGTGCTTATGATCGCATGGAGACTGAACCTGGGTTACATCTTTTGGCTCATAACACATCTGGTTTAAAGGGTGCTTTAAATCCACTTATTCGGTGGGCCGAAAATCAAATCCCAGAACATGCACATAAGACTACCTTTATTTTTCTTTACGCTACAGCTGGGGTTCGCAGACTGCGCAGTGCAGACTCAATATGGCTTCTGGACAAGGCATGGTCCATATTGAAGCAATCTCCTTTCGTTTGCCGCAGAGAATGGGTTAGGATCATAAGTGGCATGGAGGAAGCATACTATGGATGGATTGCTCTTAATTATCGCAAAGGTGTACTGGGGGCCAACCCCAAGAAAGCGACATTTGGGGCACTTGATATGGGTGGCTCCTCCCTGCAAGTTACTTTTGAGGGGAAGAAACATGCACGACATGACACTAGCTTAAACCTTAGAATTGGAGCTGTTAACCATCACCTTAGTGCCTATTCTCTTCCAGGCTATGGTTTAAATGATGCATTTGACAAGAGTGTTGGTCATCTTTTCAAAAGACTTCCCAGTCCAGATTTAGCAATGGGAAATATAGAAGTAAAACACCCATGTTTACAGTCTGGCTACCAAGATAATTACAACTGTTTTCACTGTGCTCTTGATCGACAAGATAGTGCAAGTCCTGCTACTGAGGGAAGAAACCCTGGTAAAGGACTTAAATCAGGAGTTAAAGTGCAGCTTATTGGTGCTCCGAATTGGGAAGAATGCACTTCACTTGCTAAAATTGCTATTAATTTGTCTGAATGGTCTGGTCAAGTTCAGGGAATTGATTGTGAGTTGCAACCTTGTGCTCTTCCTGATGGTTTGCCACGTCCGTATGGTCAGTTCTACGCTATATCTGGCTTCTTTGTGGTTTATAAATTTTTTAATTTGACACAAGAAGCTGCACTTGATGATGTTTTGGAGAAGGGTCAAGAGTTTTGTGAAAAGACTTGGGATGTTGCAAAGAACAGTGTTCCGCCACAGCCTTTTATTGAACAATACTGCTTCAGGGCACCCTACATAGTGTTTCTTCTGAGAAAGGGCTTACACATCACGGATAATCAAATTATTATTGGCTCTGGAAGTATTACTTGGACATTTGGTGTTGCCCTCCTTGAAGCCGGGAAGGCATTTTCTGCTAGATTGAAACTTCATAGTTATGAATTACTTCAAATGAAGATACATCCAGTTGCTTTGCTTACCATTCTGTTTTTCTCGTTGATTTTGCTAATTTGTGCATTATCATGGGTTGGCAATTGGATGCCGAGAATTTTCCGGAGATCATATCTTCCACTTTTCAGGCATAACAGTGCATCTGCCTCATCTGTTCTCAGCATCCCATCTCCTTTCCGGTTTCAGCGGTGGAGTCCTATTAGCTCTGGTATTACTATTTATAACCTCTGATTTTGGTATAATTCAGACGTGTTGGTTAGTGATGATGTTTGGTACCCCTTGGACATAACCCATTTATGTTTTAGCATGGATAAGGCCTTGTGGCATTTTGGTTCCATCTGACTAACCTTATGATCAGTTTGCTCAACTTCAACCTGGTTGTAACTGATTTAGCTTAGAATATTATCATGTGTAGATGGTGTACTCTTTGCTGGACTCTGTCGATAATGAAAACGTTGAATTTCAGGGGATGGAAGGGTGAAGATGCCACTTAGTCCAACAGTTGCGGGTAGCCAACAAAGGCCATTTGGCTTGAGCCATGGGCTTGGTGGTAGTAGTATCCAGCTTATGGAGTCTTCTTTATACCCATCAACCAGTGGTGTGTCGCACAGTTATTCCGCAAACAGCTTGGGACAGATGATTGAGAGTAGCAGCATGGGTTACATCTGGTCTCCGCACCGAAGTCAGATGAGTCTTCAAAGTAGGAGATCACAATCTCGAGAAGACCTCAATTTGTCTCTGGCTGAGACGCATATTGCCAAGGTTTAGGGTGTCGTTAAGCTTTTAAATTATGGTATTACCATACTTCTTTCTTTACCAAACTACAGTGCTACATGACCTAAATTTTAACCTATAGTTTGTTTCATCTCAGTCTTAAACAATTCTTTTGTAGCATAGCGAACTTGGAGTAAAAATTAAACCAACAGAGTTAGATTCTTTGTTCTTCATCTTATATCTCATCCTCGTGTTTCTTTCATCCCTCAAATCTGTTACCTTCGGCAAATTGGATGTATAAAATGTTTTTGACAATAATTTCCTTGAGCTCAGAGCCTAATGCATTTGCTGTTATGCTGTATATCATCATCATCGTCAACATTTTATGGAGTTAATGATTAGCTGCTGTAACTGTTGAGTTATTGTGCTTAGATTGGTGCTCCTCTCTTTTTTTCTTCGAAAAATGAGTTGCTATTACCAAATCAAACACTACCCTGTAAACTCTAATGAAGCAATCTTATTATCATTGCTATCTCTATATCCCTATAAGTCCATGAATACCCGTTTGAGGTTGCCTGTACATGGCCATTAAAGTTTCCTTCTAGAATAACTTCCTGATTAGGAGGAATTTGATGAATTGCCTCATTTAGTTTGTCCCAAAAGTTAACACTTAATTTGTTCTCTCAACCCTACTTAGGGTGCATAAGTACACATTATATTGAAAACAATATTTTTCACCATAATCTGTAAGAACAAAATCTTATCATTAGTCTTCTTTAGACCCACAACATGATATATATGAGTTTTTTAACAGTCAAGATATCTACCTCATTATGTTGCCTCGAATATCCTAAATACCAAAAATTGAACCTACTGATAAGTATCTTATATTTGTATAAAATCTCCATTAATTCCAATTACTTCCTGTAAGAGTCCTAATGTTCTAGAACCTTTCACCATCTGTCAACATCTTTCCTTCTCTTAGACCTAAAACCCACCTAAGGATTAGTGCTTGCTTTATTATTAGAAGTCAAAGCTACCACTAATACCCTAATACCCAACATAAGCTATACAGGATAAATGTAACAAGTCCCTAATATATATATCTAGGAATGAGATTTAACTCCCACCAATTGAATTTGTTCATAGAATGGTAAACACTGGAATAGGAATGGAAGGATTACTAATGAAATACTTAAAAAAGAAAGGGACTTCAACAGTTTTAGACAAACAAAATAGGGAACTACTAGAGTAGCTAATAAAAGTAATCAAATAAGCCTTACTAATACAACACTAGGACAAAACTAGCAAAAATAAAAAGGAAGAAGAGAGTACTATATATATATATATATATATATATATATAAAGGATTGATGTAATTCTATTGAGTCTGACTCGTAGTGATCATTTATCAAAGAATGACTCTGGTTATCAAATAATTGAAGAGTCGGAGCAATTTACTTACGATACTTAGTTGACATTCATAAAAAGTATCTAATGAATTATGAGTTCAATACACCCTGTTTAGCAGAAAGACGGATATTCCTTGCTCATTATCAGACAATCACTTATTCACAAACCTTGTGTGGGGCGAATAGTTTTCATTTCCCATCTCATGGAAAACCCTTTTCGCTCCGCTTAGCCCTATCCCCCTCTAGGGGTATTTTAGTGATAGGTTCTATAGGAATGGGACGATCCTATTTGGTCAAATACCTAGCGACAAACTCCTATGTTCCTTTCATTACAGTATTTCTGAACAAGTTCCTGGATA
>JAOSBK010000005.1:11573857-11588262 GCA_027568895.1 Erythroxylum shatona | reverse complement strand
AACTTATTGGGGCCTCAATGGGATTAGGGTTTCTCTATAAATAGAGAAGCTTAGGTCTCATTAGGGTACGACGACACAATTGTCACACGAAACCCTAGCCACCATCCGAGAGAAAAACGTGCGGCGTTCGGAAAGTGTTTCGAGACGTGCTAGCACACCACAGCCGCAGCCCGGATCGTGCATACTCGTGTGGATACCGGTAGAAGGCATTCGCGTTTGCAGTGTCTTGGAATCCGAAAAAGAAGCAATCTATCCAAGACAATAAGGTATTTTCGTACATCCTTGGTATTTTCGATTGTACATCATGTTTTTGTATAGTCTTTTCCGCAGTGTATTGTGAATACTCCGACCGTACGCGATCCAACACAATTAACTTCAACTCTTCATCAATCACAAGATTCACAACACAAATGACAAACCCAGCAGCTGCTTCAACTTCAACTTCAACTTCCTTCCATTCAGGTCAGCACAAAATCATCATCCAACTTTCACAAATCTACCATCAGCAGTCAACAATAACAATCATAAAATCATCATCCAACTTTCACAAATCCACCATCCAACACAATAAAAAGTTAAATCAAGTAGAAAAACAAGTGAAAAATACGGTAAATGACAAAAATGAGAAAACATAAAGTCACAAACCTAGAAAAATCCTTCGGTGGTGTGACTGCTAGATCGGTGGCCGGTGGGGTGGCGGAGTTGCCTAGTCACGGTGCGGTGTGCGGTGGATGGTGGAGCTCAGCAGGCAGTGACGTCTTCGGGCTTTGAAGAGGAGGAGGGGGAGGAGAAGAGAGACCACGACAACACGACTCCACAACAGAGGAGGAGGAGGAGGAGGAGGCTAAGGTGGCGACTAGCGACGCGGCGTCGACGATGACGGTGACAGGAGGCGACAGAGAGAAGATGAAGAGAGATAAGATCTGAGAGGGAGAGGCGGCAGCTGGCAAGGGTAGATTTTTAGGGTTAAATTTTTGTTTCTTGCAAAATGGTCCCTAAATATTGGACTTTTAGCATAATGGCCCGAAAAAAACTGGTATCTTCGGTACCGGTCGGTATCGACCGAAAACGGCCCATACTCAACAGAATTTTTCTCCGGTACCAGTTTTACCCGTACCCGTACCGGCCAGTACCGCCTGGTAAGGTATGAAATTCATACCCATGATGATGGTTCATCGATAAAGATGATCATCATTTATCCTCAGTAATACGCGTTGTAATACATTGTCATAATACGTGTAAAAGTCTTAAGATTTGTATCGATCTTAAGCATTTAAAAGTTATTGGGCATATATATAGATTGACCTTGTGCCTATATCATTTAGACGCATATAGTTTTATTATAGATATCTATGATCTTTGACATGGCATAAGGAAAATATAAGTTTTTAATCCCATAAAGGAGTTCTCTAATGCAGTTTAGCATTTAGTTGGAGAACATAAAGGTTTTCTCTAATGCAGTTTAGCATTTGATAAGAGGAAACAAGTTTTCTCTAATGTTATTTAGCATTCGGTAAGAGAAAACAAGATTTCTCTAATGCAGTTTAGTATAAAGTTGAAGAAATTGAGACTTACAAATAAAGATGATATAATTTAAATCATAAAGGTATCATCCTAGTTTGTCACACTCCATGTTCCCATTCATTTTAGTGAGGTATTAGGTATTCGTGATTGTATTAGATCTGCATCATATATGACACATGTATCTGATACTTTTCGGTATTGAAAGCCTTGCAGGACAGAATGATGGACTTTCATTATCTTTGGATCAAATGTTTTGTTTTTAAAACTTAGTTGACCAATACAGCAATGTGGCTTAATCGAGTTTTTAAAATATTTTTAAATTAGAATCAAAACTGTAGTTAATGCTTGTCCAAATGAGAGATTATTAGACAATTTTGTTTTTGCCATAAAGTTGGACAATTATTAATTGCATTTTTTATTTTTAAATAAATTATCGGTTAAGTTATGTAATTTGATCCAGATAAAGATGATAAAGTGGCCCAATAAATGATCTAGATTAATAGGTCAAAGTCTTTGACGATATGTAAATAGGCGGTTACTCTTTTTAGGATTAAACAAGAAGTATGTAAAAGTTGCTCTCCGCTCTCACTCTCTCTTCCTTCTGCTTCTCCACGACCCCCTCTTTTCGGATATGGTTCTTGATTAATTAGTATATTCTGATTGGGTGTTTTTATGGGTTTTCTAAAATTTTCGCTCTTATGGTATTATTATTATTATTATTATTATCATTATTATTATCTATTTTTAATTTTAGTATTTTATGTATTAATTATTATATTCATTATTTACCTTTTCTGCTGTATTCTTTACGGATTTACTTTTCCAACCTGCATCCATATTATCCTTGTCACAATTACATGTGGGTCTATTGGAAATAGCCTCTGTACAATGTAGGGGTAAGGCTGCGTACTATCAGGCTCCCCAGATCCTGCTTCATTGCGGGACTTCGGGATATGATGACGATTAATGGGTCAAAGTTTAGGTACAAAATGGATTTCAATTAGTATGGACTGGACTCATATTAATCTTGTGATGGGAAAATCCGATATAGAAGCCATATAAAGGTTAAGGTCTCCTACAGTAGCTCATATCAATCGTAAGCATAAGTAATTTCTGATTCATTAAGAAAGCTTACATATCGAGAAAACTGTAAAAAGGCCTAGTCTATGTCCCGGAGAGCACTTTCCACTAAAGATCCAAGGAGGTTTGTGATCGTTTGGAGCTCGGAATCAGAAATAGAACTAAAATCAAGTATTCCGCATTATCTTTGTTTTGTATCCTTTCATATAAATCCGGGGTACGTAATAAGGTCTATACTACATATTACAACCTAAGCCTGAGTTTGGTTATTACTCTTAAGCTTGCAGAAGGGAAATTTAATGAAGAGGTCTCTAGCTATTTTCATCAAGATATGGAAAAAAATAAAAGCGAAGAAAGGTTTAACTTGAGGAAAACCAGAGCCTTCAAGCTAGCAAGCTAACAAAATATTTTTGTTGGAAGGTTTTATATCCTCTTCATTTTATTCATAGTCCCTATTTATACAATAAAAGAGAACAAACTCAGCTAAAGCTTAGCTAATGAATTTGACTAAAACTATGTACAGAAGACTGATTTCACATTGTGATGCATAATCTAGTCAATGAAAAAGCATTGCTCACGTAACATAATGTTATTAAATAATGCAAAATAAATGCCGAATTTGTCTTTTCAAGTTACAAAACACTATCTAATTTTCGTAAGACAATAGCTTTTAGCAAATTCATTGCTGTATTTTATATCCAACTAGAAAAATGAAAAGTAGAAGCTTGCAGCATGGTTTAATTAACACGTGCATGGCCGTCCTTGGTTATACGCACAAAATAAGTACGGAAGTTACAAAAAATGGTCGTGCATTAATTAGAATTTCTCTAAGTTTACACATTTCTCAGGCAAGTTTCACTCTGCATTGAGATTTCAACTTTATAAAGATTATTCGTTTCCCCATTCGATTTGACAGTTCCATACCTCCATTATGAAAAAGAGGACGATGCGTTCAGTTTGCAGTGGGAGTGCAGGCAAGATCACTGTTATAAAATCTTCACAACTATCTAGACCAAACATGATTTCTCTATAACTAGCCCTCCTGGTTATACGATTGATTTTACGTGTCAAGACCAAGATAAGTGAAAACCACATAATATTTCAAGACTACAGGCATCTTTAAGCAGAGATGTTGGGCAGTGCTTCAAAGACAGATTTGTTCAAGCAAAAACCACTTAAGGCCAGAGCTTTGGAGACATGTTCTTGAAAAGGTGATCTTGACGTAGATGCTGCACAACGACAGCGGGATTAGAAAACAGCCCAAGCAAAACCTGTAATGGTATTGGTATTGTCAAGCACAACCATACATAAGTCATTGTTGTATTGCCTATAAACTTTGCTCTCATTGGAAACTTGCATAGTGTATGTACCTCACACGGCTTTGCATTTGCAGGATCTCCGCAGACTAGAGGCTGTATAACTAATACATTTCCAAAAATGAGAATCATAGTTGGGCCAAAAGAAAAGGTTGAACATGATTCACCCAGAAAAGGAAATTTGTAGACCTTTAGATCATTACCCAATCAAAAATATGCAATTTGAAGCTCTTCCACTTAGAATTAAACTCGTACACCACATAATTTTCATCACATATCAGACACAGACCAAAGATAAGCTTCCCTTTCTGTAGCTTGTTTCTCGTTCAACCTCTTGAACATTTGTTTCTCAAATCCTACAAGACAGAACACAAGAAATTAGTTTTTCAGAGAGAAAATTCCCTCACTCTTTATAGACCAAAATTCCATGTTATACCATCTCTGTGTTCTGCATGTGCAACTATACTTAATGGAAATGAGCTGACCACCAATTGAAGGGGACCGTCGAAAAACAATTAAACCATGAATATGTTGCTACTATAACATACCATTACTGCGATCAACGCCATCCCAGTGTCTCCCTGGTCGTATGCCATATCTATTTGGTGCAGCATCTAATCCTCTTTTTATCCAGCTGTGACTAGGTATATCTTGGGGAATAACAAAGCCTGATTCTTTCATCTTCTCATTATCCCCTAGGTTCGGAAGAACTGATTCAGAATGTTTTTTCTGCAATATGACAAAGTGTGTGAAACAGAAACAATTAAGCCTCAGCAGAATATTTGGAACTATGGGTCAAAACGTTTAGAATCCCAGTCAAACACAAGGCAAAGCAATCTACTAATTTCAACCAACGTAATAAGAAAGGTATCGTTACCTTGACCAAATGTGCCATAGGGTCACCCCATCTTACCCTATCCTTCAACATTCTGTCCAGTTCTGGATCATCTCTGCAGTCAGAAATCCATTAGATCACAACATTACACTGTTCTTGAGCATTTAGCTCTACAAATAGGTCACTGTTTTTCAACAAGATGACAACATCTGTTTAATCTTGGAACAAGCACTAGGTAGGAGGAACCAAAGGACACAAAGTACAGAACACAAACAAATGTTTTGGTTTGAAACAAAGAAACAGGTGTTAGTAATTAAGAAGTTGATGGCTATCGACAAACAGGCTAACAAATCACTTAAACCACCGTTCAGTATCAACAAAAAATGAACTATGCCTTCATAAAAGACTCAATTCATTGTTAGTGTTAGGTCTTGGACTAATCATGAACAATAGGAAGAAACAGACGCAGAGTAACTAAACAAATGCCTTCTCCAACTTCTCCCTTTTAACCCACATATTAATTACCTTGTTGCTGGTTAATGGATTTGATATACCAACTACAAGCTTTTTTTTATTATCATCCTTTTAACGAAATCTTTTTAGGTACATATCAAGAAATCCTGTCCACTCCAAAAGTAACCATGACTATAATTTACGCCTACTACTCACTAAGAAACTAATTTTGTTCACAGGATCAATGTACTGATTTACTGTCCGTGAAATCATAGATTCTTTCCAATAGTTATAATAAAAGCTGAGAAATCCAATCTAAAGGACCACAGAACTAAAAGCTGAGAAATCCCATCTACAGGATCACAGAACAGAACACATATTTTTTAGAGATTCAAACGTGCTTACCTTGTCCTTGCAAATGGCTTCTCTTTCTCAAGTTCTAATTCCTGCAACCTAGCTTCCGCTTCTCGCTTTTGTGCCAGGCCCTTGCCCCACTCCAACTTCTTTTCCTAGTGGAGTCACAATGAACACGAGTATCTTGAATATGTATCTATGACATTGACAGAACAGGCTTTACAGCATACTCAAGGTATAACATAAATACAGAATGTTGTGGTCAATATACATGCAAGACTTGTGGAATTTAAAAAATAGGACTTATACCTAACAATCTTGAAAATATGCACACACGATATTCTTATAAGAGTTCCTAGTCTCTCAAAACCTGATGCATTTAGAAAAAAGAAAGTTATTTTGTTCTCATGTTGGTTGAAACGAAATCGATTTTTAATTATTGGTTCAGCGTTTTTCTAATCCAGAGCCTCTGAAAAGCTTGCAACATAAAGTGAAACACTGTAGAATAGGTCAGTCAATGGAAGACCTTCCATCCATAACTGAAGAGGAAAGAAGATCTAGCTACAAAAACAAGTTATCATCCCTGCTAGTGAAAAAGGGCCAATATGCATCTATTCACCAAAATTTGTAGATGGGCTCAAAGAAATGCCTCCAATTTCGTTCGTATCGTTCGGAGGTCGTAAGATAAAGTTTTGCAGCAGTTGTCACAAGCGCACACATTGGAATGAATCAATCACCTTAGGGATATACATAGTGCTCTTGCCATATCGTACCTATTATGGCTAGTTGTATTCATAAATTGTCAGATTGCACACCAGAAGAAATAGTGAAAGTTACAAATGTCATAACACATGTAGGAGGGAATTTTTTTGCGAAAGGAAATAAGGTATTGTGCATTGTTAGATTGCCAACAAGAGTCACTAATTTCTAACTTAACTGTAAAGCAATTAGCTACTTTAACTGCAAAACTGACTTCTTCCAAACAACATAAATTTGCAAGAGTCAATGTACTATCTCACATATCATTCTAACAAGAAAAAGGCTCATTGATCTGGAAGAAAGCATGTCATGAGAATCTCAATCCATGAATACCGAAAAACAGTAGTCAGCTTTAGGCCACCAGAACAAGGACAGCAATGGAAGTACCGATTTGAGTACATTATGAGAGTCAAGAGTCAAGAATTTTATATTATCAAAAGTTTAAAGCAATACCTTGGGCTTTTCTTCAACTTTTTGTTTCATTTTCACATATTCTTCCTTTGATATGCGCTCTCCTGCAGCATTGATGATAGAGCAATGAATGAAGCATCAATAATTAAAAGACTCACAAATATCATGTAAGACAGGGTTCAAAAGAATCACTACCTAAACTTCTATTGAAGATTGGATAGTTAACAATCTATGGCATAGGGGACAGGGATTACAAAACTTTTCGGGAAGCAAATTTTTCTAGAACATTGATAGAACGTTCTGTGCATGCCTGGTGGTATACATTTTGAAGAATGGCATCTACATGTCAAATTGAAGGGATGAAAACAAAAAGATAGGGATTAGGTAACCTAATATAAAAATTCAATTCCTTCAAAAGGTATGAGCAATTATGGGATTTAAATGACTCAAATAAGAAATCCTAGTCGTCGAGCAGCAACTCTAAAATGTTGATTCAGGGATAACATTTTGCAAAAAAGTAGCATACTTAGCGAGGCAACTAATCAACCAGAGAGATAAGTTTCTCATCCCTTTTCCACTTGATAAGTTTAGCTAACTAACCTTTTTTACCACGATATACAGGTTCAGCACCTTTTCCACTCAAGTAAGGATCCATTTGTTCAAATCTGGGAAATTTTAAAAGAAATAGAAGTCAATGAGCAAAGTGGATTTACCAGATCTCTTATAACCTACAACTTTTTGGTTCTTGACAAAACAAATAAACTAATTTTTAAGAAAAAGAAGCTGTGCGTTAGCTAAAATGGGAAATCAAGCACTTACTTCCCTCTCTTATCTCATGTCTCATAAACATTAAGTTCTATTTAAAGAATAAAGGAAAGAAAGTTAAAGATATTGTCCCTGCAGTTTTAAAGATAAACAATAAAACCTTCTTGGGAGAAGAAAATAAATGCAATCTTTCACACTGAAGAAAATATTCAAAATTCAAATGTTGTAGCATTTACAAATGTTTATTGTATAGGACATGCATTCGTAAGTCCAGTGATGAAAACATCACCCATGGGCTAACGACATCTTACACAAAAATCTGAAGGAATATAGAGTCGAAAACTTGGAGAAAATTTTTTTATTGAGGATGCTAATGATCAATAAGGGCCAGTGAGCTTAATACTAGCAAACAAGTACTGAACGCAATCAACAAAAGGAGAAACAAGAATATACCTCAACAAATCATCCTTCCTAGTTCTGGCAATCTCTTCTTGCATATCACGCCCAGTGATCAATCCAGTTTTTGGCCTCTCCTTTCGGGCATTACCATTCTCATTTGATCGCCTCGGAGGAGACAGATCGCCATCACCTGAGCTCCCAACTTCCTTCCTGCTTTTCCTTGGTGGTGAAATATCAGAACCAGGAGAGTCACCCCGATGGGCCCCCCGACGGCGATAGACGTCAGAAGATGTCGGCATTTCATACTTTCTCCTTCCAAAATGATCTAGAGATTGTGCCTGAGGTCGACGAGGCGGTGAAATCTCAGGACCAGGTGACGGAGTATCACGCCGCTTCCGTCGCGACCGCGGAGGTGATATATCCGTATCTTCTTTTAAACGCTTCAACTCCGGCTCCGGTGAAGGTGTGTCATTCCGAGCTCTCCTTCTCCGCGGGGGCGACAAATCGGAATTCACTCTCTGCCGCTGCCGTGGAGGTGACAAATCCGTATCTTCTTTGGAATGCTTCAATTCAGTCTCTGGTGAAGGCGTGTCATTTCGGTCTCTCCAAATCCGTGGAGGTGACAAATTGGAATTCACTCTCTGCCGCAGCCGTGGAGTTGACAAATCCGTATCTTCTTCTCTTGAAGGCTTGAAATCCGCTTCCGGCAATGTATTACGGCGTCCTTTGTCGGAGTCCTCTTTGAAATCCTTGCCTTCCGCCTCCGGAGACGGTGTATCGTTCCTACTCATCCGTCTTCGCGGCGGAGACATATTGGAGCTTAGGTCGACAGGTTCGGAGAGCGAAACCCAACCGCTTCCATCGTCTGCTATGGCGTTAATAGCCCTTTTGGATCTAATCAGCTCGAGCCTTCTCATTCGCTTGACTTCGATGTCTTCATCGACGAGCGGCTTCTCATCAGCTGAATCTTTCTCTTCTTCTTCTTCTTCGAGTTTCACTGGTTTTTGCCAAACAGGATCCTCGTCGACGACTAACACACCGGGCAGCGTCGACGTCGTTTGGGTTTTCTTCTTCTTCTTTTTTTTCTTCTCTTCTTGGGCAGTTTTGCTCTCGTATCGTTTCAAGTAGTCCTTCAGCGAGCTGTGGCCAGAACCTGAAGCTGAAGTCGCCATGGTATGTAACCGAAGTTGAAAGCAGTAAAAGAGAAGACAAATCGCAAGTTCTAATTAAGGAGCAGATTAAGCTACAGAGATTTCCTTTGGTCGCGACACATTCTCGGACACCAAACACAAACAGGATGACTATTGGGTTGGGCCCAACCCTGTTGAGAGAAGCCCAACTCAATAAAGTTTTGGATATGAAATCCTTATTATTTCAAATGGCTGAGCCTGAGTTAGTGAAGTGTCTGATAAAAGTCTTCATTCATTTCAAAGGATTGTAGAATGGAGGATTAGTATGTAGGAGGAGAATGAAATGCTGTATCTTTCAAGTTATGGTTTTAAGAACCTGAAATCATTGTTTGCATGGTTCATGCCACTTGAAATTGACCACTTTTAGAAAAATAATAATAGAATTGATATGAGCGCCACCAAGTACTAAGAACTGTTCATGGCTTCAACATGAATGCTTCAATTTCAAACCTCTTCATTTATTCTGGCAATATTGGATGTCTCTTGCATAATCAAATTCTTAAAATTCCAGGACAGGCTCATTGTACAAGTTACATAGTTGTCTGTGCGTGTAATTTATCACCTGATAAGAATACATGAACTCTACCATTCAACGTTATCCAACTGCACCCAGGGACCTTCCTCACACCCTTTATATCCATCTCCCTTCTCAGCTTTTGCTCCTCAATGTGCTCGCCATTTACCGCACATATGTTGCAAAGTGCAACATAGGCGGGTGAATTGGATGGATCCAGCTCAAGGAGTCGCTTGGCAGCACGCTTAGCAATATCTGCACTTCTCTCAACAAAACTGGATGCACCAAGACCAAGCAGCGCCCCCCAAATGCCATGGCTTTGGCTTCCTCGAAAAGGAAGTCCCATGATAAATTCTTCTGCTTCTTTTAGCTTGCCTGCACGCCCCAAGAGATTAATCACGCAAATGTAATGCTCCATACTTGGTTGAATTGCATAAACATCACTCATTGTATTAAATACATCCAACCCCTTACTCACAAGTCCTGCATTACTACATGCTGATAGGATGCCCAAGAATGTAACAGAATCCAGTTGAGTCTCAGTTTCCAGCATGGCTTCAAAAGTTTGCAGTGCAGCTTTTGCCAGCCCATGATGCGAAAACCCCATGATCATGGTGTTCCAAGAAATAATATCCTTAGAAATCATGCTTGTGAATATCCTGTGAGCATCTTCTACCTCCCCACACTTGGCGTACATTGAGATCAATGAATTATTAACAATCAAATGAAGGTCTGTCATCGTCTTTACCAGCATGCTATGCAACTGCTTACCATAGTCAAGATATGCCACCGCACCTGTAGCCCCCAAAAGAATTGCGTATGTAGAAGTTAGAGGAGAAACGCAATTAGCTTTCATTTCTGAAAAGAGACAGGCAGCTTCTGCAAAAAGCTCATTCTGGACATGCCCTGAAATCATCGAGGTCCATGCGACCGCGTCTTTATCAGGCATGCTGTAAAACAAATAGCATGCCTTTTGTAATAATCCAGCACTAAAGTACCCATAAATCATTGAAGTCCACGTTATCTTGTTTCGGTCAGGTAGAATGTTGAACAAGCTTTCAGCCTTCTCCAGTTGTCCAGTTCTAACATAACCATCGATCATATGGTTGCAGGAATGGAGATCAAAATTACAGGACTTCTTGTTAAATATATGATCAGCAGAATCCATTATGCCAAACGAAGAGTACATATGAATAAGGCTCTTACATAGTCTACCATCATAATCATCGTATTCCAACCCATTAACAATAATTTGAGCATGCAATTGCTTGCCAAAACAAAGAAATCCTACACCAGTACAGGCATAAGCAAGTGAGATATAAGCCTCAGCATTTGGATTTACTTTTGAGTTACTCTTCATCTCAAGAAAAAGCAGCAAAGCTTCTTCATATAATCCATTCCAAGTGAACCCACTGATCATGGCAGTCCAAGAAACAACGTTTCTTCCAGGCATTCTCCGAAACAAACTGTAGCCGTCTCTCACGTCACCTTCCCTGCAATGACCACATATCATAGTTGTCCAAGTGATTACATTCTTATCATCCATCTCCTCAAACAACATCCTGGCTTCCTTTACCCTACCATTCTCCACTAATCCTGCAATCATAGCATTCCATGAAACGACACTCCTGACCGGCATGTCAACAAAAACTCTCTTCGCCCCATCCAAATCTCCATTTCTAATCAACCCAACAATCATAGCATTCCACGAAACAACATTCCTTTCTGGCATCTCTTCAAACAACCTTCTAGCCTCCCTGATCATTCCTTTATCTGCATACCCACAAAGCATCGAAGTCCAGGAGACGACATTCCTCTCAGGCATCTCTTCAAACAACTTCCATGCCTCACTCAACCTTCCCCATTGCACATACCCAGCCAACATCGCATTATAACTAACGACATTTCTTTCAGGCATGATATCCAACAGCGCTCGAGCCTCATCAACAAACCCAACTCTCCAATACTTGGTAAGTATCGAAGTCCAGTAGACGACAGGTGTGTGACTGCTCCTGCCTGGCATTTTTTCAAGTAAGTTGCGTGCCTCTTGGAGCCTCTGCTGGGAGAGACAACACAAGAGTTGGGAGTCATTGACTGTGAGTATGGGTATCTGGGTTTTCCAAATTGAATTAAAGAAACGAACTTGAAGATAATAAAAAGGAAGTTCAACGTATTTTAAGGGCCCTGTACAAAGAGCGAGCATCAACAGCTTTTCTCAAAAAGAGACGGTGCAACTGGAGACGCTGTCGTTTAAAGTATATTTTGCTTATTTACTATATAAAGAACCTAAAGGGTAGCTGGAGAGAAACTTGAGTTTGCAAAGTCAATTCTCGTATCGTCTCGAACTCTCCCAAATAAGCAATGGAGTTCCTGGACGATGATCCCAGGCCAAGATTTCACATGCAATCTCGACCATTCAAATCTTCACTATCCGATCCCGTAACCCATCAAAAACCACTAAACAAACTTTTTCTTTCCTTTACTGTTGTTTGCTCCTTGCTTTTGTTGATTTTCTCAATCATCTTCCTCCAAATTGAACCCTTTAGATCACTTCTTTTCTGGGTCTCAATCTCCCTACTCATTGGACCCTTCGCACCGTCGCAGCTCACCGGCGGCGACATTCGCGTTGGTCAAGGCCCAGTTCTGGAGCCGATTGAACAAGAACCCGAAATTGTGACCGAAAAGCAGGCTCGGAAGAAGAGATCAAAACCGATAAGATCTGAAGAGTGTGTCCTGAATTCGATCCCAGCCGTGGAAATGAGTAATGGGTTATCGAGTAAAGAGGTAAAGATTGAACCTTTGGCGCGTTGTGAAAATGGGATGGCGTCAAACGAAGGAGAAAAGGAGTGGAGTGAAGCGGACATGGACATTTTAAAGAAACAAATGGTGAAAAATCCAGTGGGGAAACCTAGAAGATGGGAAGTGATTGCGGAGGCGTTCAATGGGAGGCACAGAGTGGAGAGTGTGATCAATAAAGCAAAGGAATTGGGAGAGAAGAAACTTGACGATGCAGATTCGTATGCAAGATTTTTGAAGAATAGGAAACCGCTGGGCACTCGAGTTAATGATGAGCAAGTGGTGACAGAGACAGCTGAATGCAGGAAAGATAATGAAGGGTGGAGTTCAGGAGAAGATATTGCCTTGTTAAATGCTTTAAAAGTTTTTCCCAAGGATGTTGCGATGAGGTGGGAAAAGATTGCAGCTGCAGTTCCTGGCAAGTCCAAGGCGGCTTGCATGAAAAGAGTTGCTGATTTGAAAAGGGATTTTCGGAGCTCCAAAGCTGGGGCAAGTTAGAGTAGAAGTTAAGTTACATCTCTATGGTTTGTAACCAGATACTGCATTAAGACTTATTTTCAACGAGGTAAGACGTATTTTTTCGGCTGTTTTTGGCGTGGAGTTAACACGAGTGAATTCGTATTACAGAATCTGAGTTTGTTATAATTTGTCTTAAACAAGAAATATACATTCAGCTCGTATTCTGCTGACAATTTGTTTCAAACTGATCCTTTTCTCTTATATACTCTTCTTATTTTGTTCTGTCAACTAACAATATCTTTAATCATTTTCTGATTTATTAATCCACCAAATCATGAGAGTTTTTACTCTCAAAAACACTTTAGCATTGCAACTGCAAACCCAGGATGATAAAATTTGCTTTAAACTGGATTAACTAGGATAACACTGTTGAGGGATTTCATTTAATGTTGAAATTAAATTGCTTCACTACAAATCAAGATTTCAGACTGAACTGTAATATTGATTTCGCATCAAATGCCATATTTCCTATCTGATTATGAGCTCTGAATAGACAGACACTTCCTCCGTGATTCCACAATTGCAGCATTTCAAGAAGAGTTTTATTGGAATTTATAAAATGCTCTTTCAAAAAACAACATATTAGGATCTTTAATGGAGGTTATTTATTTTGTACAATTGCTACTTTTGCAATTACTGTAATGGACTGGCGTTTGTGAGGGTGTGAAGGAATGTTGTCCACTCTATCATGAAAATTTCAGTTCACTGTTGTGAAGCCTTATTTAGTTCTACCAATATGCGTTTGCATTTGAGAGGTATTATCTTTTGTTATTCACTCTATTGCCGTTTCATTGTTTCAAACTCAAAGCGTTATTTTGATTTCTTGGTGCATGGCATGAGTAATGCTTTACGCGGCTGGTGTATTGAGAAAATTTTTAATGCGTTCGAGGGATGACACATGCTTGCAAGGATTGCATTTTTACATCCTCAAATATGTAAATCATTTTGCTTGCTGAATTTCTCCAGCTGGTAGTTTGATAGAGCTAAGCTGCAAGTGTAAGAGAAACGAATGATCATGAGCTTCAGTTCTTAAACTGGATGATTAACTGAGAGAAACGAATGATCATGAGCTTCAGTTCTTAAACTGGATGATTAACCACTTCAATTCTAATTCTGATTGGTGAAAGTTAAAGAAATAATACCATGGGATTTGTACTGTTGGAAGCGGGCTTTTGAAGTTGGATGGTGATTCTTCAAACTCAAAGTACCTTGGTTGTTCTGAAGTTTGCTAAAATTAATGATTCAAGCCGAGGGTTAAATGTCGGGCTGTTGAACCTTAGGATGAATATGGATGGGTCGGGCCTGTATGGACACAACTTGTCGAAATCCAGGTTCGTTTATCTCTTGATTTACCTTGTGGTTTTTGCCAATGATCTGTCTCATTAACGATGGATGCTTCGAACACTAACGCTACGTTTGGTTGCTGTTTATGGTATCTGTAGACGGAACGGAACAGGACGGAACAGAACAAAAATGAGAGACAGTGAAGT
>JAOSBK010000005.1:11552917-11566739 GCA_027568895.1 Erythroxylum shatona | reverse complement strand
TGTGATCTTCGTTATCTTTGTAGATTCATATACATGTATAAATTCAATGTAAAGTCACTCCTGATCAATGCAATACAACACAATTACATTCTCAATCACTTTTCATTCTTCTGTTCTTTCAGGATTCTATAGTGCAATGGCTTTCAATATGATAAACCAATCAAGAAACGTACTTAGCAAAAAGTTCATGATAAATAAAGAGGTAAAAATTGCAGCTACTATTCCGAGAACATAACAGTTAGGAAATCTAGTTTCAGTCATTGATTAGCCCTTTTGATTGTTCCTCACCCGTTAATTCATAACATGAAAAGCTCCAAACTTGATCACAGTGCTTCAAATTGCTGGCCCCGACCGATTGCACCAACTACACTTGGGAGTCAAGCAATGGTTGACATGTTAGGATTTTCCAGAAAAGAAGATGAATAGGATGAGATAAGATAAAGATTAAACAATAATTAACACACCCATCATTTCTTATTATTAAACTTGGTTACCTTATAATTGCAAAATACAAAAATTTAAAATCTATTCTAAAATAAGATTAAAAATAATATAAGATCTATTATAAGATCATCTAAGACCTATTCTAAAGGAATTTTAACAAACTTTAAAATTTTAAATTAATTCTTGACATTTTCTCTTAATTCAAAATTTCAAAGATGGAGCACTTCTCTCCTAATCTTCAGAATCTTATGTGAAGCGCTTCTCTTCACCATTGATGCCCTTCTCATCAACCTGCAGCTATTAGAGCACGTCTCTCCAAATTCATCTTGGTGCACTTCTCACCAAAAAATCCAAAAAAGATTTTCTTCTTCGGCCACTTCAATCAAATTTGAATGTTCTTTTTTTTAACTCTGCAATTTTTTTACAGATGACCAAATCTTTTACAGTTATAACATTGAGGCTTTCTTTTGTGCAACTATCTTTCTCTTCATGACCAAACTTCTCACAATGACCACATTGAAGAATGTTTCCTTTCTTCTTCAAAGACAGAAGCTTTTCTAGGTAAGCTCCCTCTACCATTTTTTCACTTTCTTGGTTTCTCGTTACTCTTCTTTGCTCCAGAACCTGCAAAGCATTAATCAATTTTGGTAAACTTATTTGACTGATATCTCTTGAATCTTTCAGGCAAACTTATAAGCATTTGGTTTGGGACGGACCCAACTCAAGGTGGGGTTGTGGGTGCGAGATCTTGTTCGACCCCGGCCGAGATCTTGTTCAACCGTTGCCCCCTCAATCAGGTATTGTGCCCTTTGGTCTGTCAGGGTGAGGTTGCGACTCGAACCCCTGACCAAAGGGTTTTTGTTGCGTTGAGACGCACGCCTCTCACCACTGGGCTACATGGCTCAGTGGTATTAGGCGTGCATCTCAACGTAACAAAAACCTGAGGTCACAGGTTCGACTCCCCACGAGGGAGGGGCTAAATCTAGAACCTAACGTGACCAAAGGGGACAAAACTCAATGGTGCGGGCCCACCCAAACCAAAAAGGCTCCTTTTTGGTTTGGGACGGACCCAACTCAAGGTGGGGTTGTGGGTGCGAGATCTTGTTCGACCCCAGTCGAGATCTTGTTCGACCGTTGCCTCCTCAATCAAGTATTGTACCCTTTGGTCTGCCAGGATGAGGTTGCGATATTTCACTAACTTTCTTAATAAATGTGCATTTCTCTAAAATGACACTTATTTTAAATAAGAGGAAATATTAGAGTCCTTAAAACTTACCTCAATTTCTAAGCAACTCAGGATACATTTCATTGGGAACTCACTCGGTGCATGTGCATACACATACACATACACTTTTCTTTTCTGTTTTTTTTGTAAAAACAAGCGTTAATGACTAAACGCGATCTTTTGCACATCAACGCGCAAATGCAAATGATTACTTATACCAGGAGGAGGATTGTACCAGATGCACTTCCCTTAAATGCGACCCGAACCCAAGCAAGCTAAGAAATCGGAGTATTAATTGCTTTCGCAAAAAACATGAGTTAAATTATACTGTAGAGCCCCTCTAAGATAAGAGAGGGTATCATATACCAAGCTAGCAAGGCAGAGCATCCGGAGAAAGGGCTAGACAACGCAACGCTACATTATTATTCCACATGGTCCAGATTTGTCATCAAAATTGGGCGTTTTAGTAAATTAAAACAATTCAAACACTGATTCAAAATATTATCACTCAACGTTTTGGTATTATTTTTCTATTTTTATTTTAAAATTTAATAAAAATTTGAATATTTAAATTTTGTTTTTACTTTTAATTTTGATTTCTTTTAACCTTCGTAATTTATAAGAAACAATTTTGTTTATATATTTATTATAATATAATTAATTATTTAGCCTTGACATTAGATCCAGTTATACACCAATCACCTTTAGACTAAAAATTTTTATAGAGGCCTGAACAAGCTCGAGACTCGTGACTTGATGCCAAATTTGATCAAATTCGAGTGACCCTAAGCCTTAAAGAGTTTGAGCCAAATCTAATTATATTCTTTTTTGTTTTAAATTTTAAAACAGCGTTACTTGCATTTGATATATTCGAGTTTTGAGACAAACTCGAATTATTTAAAAAAAGTTTGAAGTCAGAATAAAAGTCATCTAAATTATATTATTTAATTATTTAATATTAACATCTAAAAAGAATTATGAAATTTTTAATTTAATAAATCTTATTTTTATTATTAATTTAATTTTAAAAATAAATCATTTTAATTTAATAATTACCTAATAAATATAATTTAAGTATAAAACCATTTTCAAAATATATAAATTTCAAGTAGAATTTGCTTTAATACTTCAAATATAGATACCAACAAATAAAAAATAAATATAAAAATAATTTAATTTTATAAAACTAAGTTATCTTTAGATTTTATCTAATGAAGAATAAAAATATAATTACATGAACATTAAAAGATAGAAACTAAAATAAATAAATAAATAATAGACTCTATAAAAGAATTAAATAACTTATCCTATCGACTTCATAAATAAAATGTTAAGAATGATAAGTTTTTAATTGAGTTATCTAATATTTTTAGAATTTATCCATTTAATTAAAAATTTTGAAAAGTTGAATACTAAATCGAAACATATTTAAAATATTTAACTGTTAAATGTAGAAGTTTGATCAAAACTAAGAAATTATGTTTTATATACATCAATAAATTATACTATGAATTACTAATTAATAAATAAGATTAGTCATATTAATTAATGAAGAAATATAGCTGTATTCTTAATGCATAATGTTGCTAATTAAAAAAAAAAAACAATGGGGCTACAAAACATCACCTCCGTTAGAATTGGATCCAGATTCTTCACGATTGTATTGTACTTATAATAAATTTAAATTTATTTGCAAAGTCAATTCGTTAAGAGTATATGGTGCGGTGACTTCATGAAACATAAAGATAGCATTGACTCTCTGTTCAGCACTTCAGCATATCCATGCATTCACTGTCATAAATTTCCTCGTGTTCTAGAGTTGCTAGGACTATGGGTCTCCACAGCGTGAGCCGGAGAAACAAGAAAGAAAAATAAATTTATTTACTTAATTAATTTATCTTTAAATTTTATTTAATATTTACTCATTAAAATAATAAAAATATTTTCAATAAATTCACGTTAACGATTGCGGACAAGAAAAATCCACTATTCATGTCGTGAGAGACTGCTTCCGAGTGAAAGAAATCTGGCAAAATTTCCCTATAGAGGTGGTCGATATGGGATTTTTTTTAACAGGATTTAGGGACGTGGCTGATGGCAAACCTCACGAAATAATCCCAAGTACAGCAGGAAGCATGAAATATCATCTATGGGGCCACCTGTTGAATCCTCTGGAAATGGCAGAATGATAGCATGTTCGAGCCGAATTTTGAATGGTCGATAGAGGGTAACAGAACCATTATGGATTACGTCAGTTGGATAGCATAAGCACCAGTTATGGAAAGTTGCGTGTTCCCAACTCAGGGTATGCTCGTGGGCAGTTTAGTGGGATGAACTAAATCGTTGGAAGGCTGGGTAAAAGTCAATTCTGATGGTGCAATAAAACGAGGGTTAAGGCATTAGTAGAGGGTTTAATTAGAGATTGCCATGGAAACTGGTGTGGGAGCTTTTAGCAGTTTATCGGAAGGGGTTTGCCTCTTTCAGCAGAACTTTGAGGTGTTTTCTCAGGCATTACTTTGACTTGGGACCTAGGCTATCGAAGAGTTGTTGTTGAAATGGACTCTCTCGAGGTAATTAACATTCTCACTTCCTCCCATTTTGTTCTAACTAAGGAAACCTTTTTGGTGATAGGTATCAGGGGGCTTTTACATCGAGATTGGGAGGTACAACTCCAACACGTCGTCCGCAAAGGGAATCAGTGCATCGAGAGCCTAGCGAACCTTGTAGCCTTTTTACAACCAAGTCTTCTTATCTTTCAGGAACCTCTGTTGGGCATCCAGGAGCAGCTCCACAAACATGCTCAAGGAGTTTTGTATTCGAGAAATTTGAGTTAATTTGTTTTTATCTTTTCTCCTTTGTAAGCAAAGACAACAAAAGTCTAAAGGGACTGATCAATTCTACTCAAATAATTAAAAACAGTTAGTTTTTTAGACGTATATATATATATATATATATATAACACTTAATCAATTAACTAATGCATCAATTACTTTTGTTAAAATGGAAATATGTTCATCAAACGATACAGAATATATTTTAAACCTCAATATTTTTATCAAAATAATTTTAAAAAGTACTTAATTTAATGAAATTATATGGCATAGCACAACCCATTTTTGTAATGGGTTTTTACTAATTGCAGTCTCTTATGATGAAATTGATTTTGATTCATAGATTAGAGAAATCAAAGTAAATATGATGATTGTTAACCAAGGGAGAGAAAGAAAGATTGAGTGATTGTCAAGTCGATGCTCTTCAAGCAAAGTTTTTATTTTTTATTTCATATAATAGGTCACTTTTTAATAAGACTTTACATCGCTTTTAATTCCAAATAAATGTTTCTTTAATTTAGTGATTCTACTAAATTTCAAATGCTTGTTACAATACAAATAAATGGTATGTTCTTTATTTCAACAATCAATGTAGCACGAGCTCAAATTGAATTATTGAATCTTTCTGATACGCTTGAATTATCATGAGTACTTAAACTTCTCTTCATTTATGTGTATGTATGTGTATATATATATTTATTTAATAACTTTATATCAAACTAAGTTGTGTAAAATAGCACATTTTATCTAAGAAATTCTTATGCTTTAACCTAAACTTTAAATATATACATTGATTGCTACATTTTCATCACTATCATCCATTTTCTATGATTACATAATGTAAACATAAATTTACAATTATAACTCATTTTATGTAATTACATAGATAAAATATAAGCTAAAAAATATAACATAGTTTGTATGATTGCATGATTCAACCATAAATTTATAACTATAACTCATTTTGTATGATTACATAATTTAATCATGACTTACAACTAGAACTCATTTTGTATGATAATATAATTCAGCTATTTTGTATGATTACATAATCATTTTGTATGATTATAATTTATAACTTAATTTGTATAATCACATTATTCAACTATAAAGTCACAAATATAACACATTTTTTGTGATTACATTATTCGAACATAAACTCACAACTATATCCTATTTTGTATGAGTATATGATTCAACCATAAAATCATAATTATAAACTTAATTTGTATGATTACATAAGTTAATCATAAACTCATAACTATAACTCTTTTTTGTGATTCATTCAACTATAAACTCATATATATAACTTAATTTGTTTAATTAAATAATTTAACCATAAACTAACTATCTCGTTTTGTATATTACAAAACTCAATTTATAATATATATATAACCCAATACTGATCGGTATTATGAATACTGATTGGTATCAATCTATACCGTTTTTTCTCGATACAATACATACTAATTAGGGGTGACAATGAGCTACGTTAAGTTGGGCCTCTAGCCCGAATTCGAACCAACTTGATAGCTTAACTCAATTCATTTTACTTTTTAAATTAAAAAATAAAAAATGAGGTTATTTTTATAACTATCAAGCCTCCAATTAGGTTGAGTTTGGACAACTTAATCAAGCCTGATTTTGATTTAAGGCATTATCAAATTAGGGTTGACTCGTTGAATTTGGGCTGAGCAAGGCTGGGCATGCTTGATTACCAAGCCTAATAGCAGTTAGTACCGGCTGATAAAGAGACATAATCAATCCTTTGATTAAATTTTATGGTTAACTTTCATTAACATTCTCTAGGCAAGTGTACAACCACGTTATAAATGGTAATTAAAAATTAGCCCACCAAATGGGTGATATGTGAGACATAAATTGATTTATTACAGACATATACTTATATATATTAAGGTAATATATGTCATATTAATTTGTTTTGCTAAAAATTGTTTATATTTATCACTTGTCAAAAGTATACTAATCATTAGTTATTGATTTATATTTTCTATTTTATGAATAATGTATTTAAATTAAAAATTGTTATTAATAAATAAATTTGTAAAATTCCTTATTACTTTATTGGTTGATCATATTTACATCTCATAACTTAATAAATTTTTTGAATAACAAGCATTAAATCTTATTATTATTTAATATAAGTAACATTATATAAATATGATAAATCCACAGATTAATCTATTTGACACATATTATCACTGTGTGGTAATTCTTAAGTATCACATGTCTTAAACATATTGACAACTAAATTTAATCAAACTATTAATAAAATATAAGAATTTTATTGAAGTACAAAAAATGAAATATTTAATGTATGCATCTTTTACCCCTAATTTAAAATTTAAAAGAAAATGAGCAGTTGACGTTACTAACCCAAAATTCATAAAAAAAAGAAAATACAAATAAAACACGACAATACTTGACGGTACAAAACATGACAATACTTGACGCAACTAATCTCCTTTTTTTTCGAAGGAGAATTACAAACAGATTAAACTACTAGGCGGGGAAAGGAGACCCCAAATATATCCTCTAGGAGGATAGCAGCACAACCTATAGGTAGGTTTTGATACCAGTAGATGCCTAGGTCTAGAAACCTGACCTGGTTTGCTAGCCAATCTGCAACTCTATTAGCTTCACAGCAAATATGCCTAGCTTTCACTATCCATTAGCATTATAGTAATTGTTGAATTTCCAAAAGTGGGGAGTTAAATGGAACTGAGGATGGATTGGAGGACGATAATAAATTGATAATTGTAAGGGAGTCCAAGTCAAGTTCCACTTGCCGATACCCCATACTCCATGCCAAGGTTAGGCCTGAGAATATCCCCCATAGTTTAGCACAAATTGATGTACAATAACCAATATTGTGGATAAAACCACCTAGCCATTTCCCTGTGCTGTCCCGAAAGAGGCCTCCTGTCGTAGCCCGTGAAGTCGACGCGCAGTATGCTCCATCAGTATTGAGATGTATCCAACCCTGTGGAGGATTACTCCAACCAACAAGAGTTTCCACATGCTGCAGTGGACACAGTAATGCACGTCCAACCAAGGTTTTTGCTTGCATAATCGAATGGACATATTTAAAGACAACAACATAAGGATTCACCGACAATGAGAAATGAGGATAAAAAATTGATTTGTTATGCCAATTCCATAAGTACCAACATGTTGTTCCAAAAACTAACGACCAATCAAAACCTTGGAGTGTCTGATGTTGACGCAAATTCTCTAGCAACCAATGGTTTCTGTCCTCCTGGAAGAAATCATCGGGTATATTGCTGCTGGCAAATCCGTTCCAGAACTTACGAGCTCGACAGCCGTCCCTAACAATATGCAGAATTGATTCAACCTCCCTACAGTGGTGGCAGGATGGATCCGATGATTGATACCTGAGAGTTCGCTCTTGATTAGAAGGAAGTTTGTCACGAGCCAGGAGCCATAAGAGTGCTCAAATTTTTTGTAGACCCTCCCATTTCCAAATTGTTTCCCATAACATACTTTTGTGACTTTCTGTCTACTGAGTTATCAAATTGTAGGCAGAGTTAATGGAAAAAATACCGTTTGAAGATGCTTCCCAAAGAATGCAATCTAGGCCTAACTGAGGGCATAGAGGTAGGATGCCAGCAATTGTCATGCAGATCGAGGATGGTAGGATATCATGGAATAGGTGCCATTGCTAACCTCCTCAGTTATCCTTAAAAACCTTTACTGGTTTATCCAGCAAGTGGTTGGGGATATAGTGAATTGTCTGGTCCTTAAGAGGGCCAAAGTCATGGACCCATGCATCATGCCAAAACTGTGTTCGGTTACCATTACCCACCACCCATTTTAAACCACGAAGGATATACTCCTATACAAATGCAATTCCTCGCCAAACCATTGACCCTCCAGTAGCTGTGATATGGGTGGGTAAGTTGGTGCGGTTGAAATTATATTTAGCACTTAAAACCTGTACCCATAAGGCCTCAGGCCAAGTAATCGTATGCTAACCAAGTTTCGTCAAAAATGCATCATTAGTCTCTCATATTTTTCAAATGCCTAAACCTCAAGCTGCTTTAGGCTTACGTACTGAATCCCAGTTAATCAACCCATTCTTCTTGTGCTCCTCTGTTGATCCCCAAAGGAAACGACGAATAATCATTTCGAGGTCATCACATAATTGACGAGGTAGTTTTACTGTTTGCATAGTATAGTTTAGGAGAGCGGACAATATAGATTGGATTAGTGCGGCCCTGCTCACTAATGGGAGAAGCTTGTCACGCCATCCTTCAAGTTTCTGCTGTACTTTATCTAGGATATATTGATATGATCTTTTAGACGAGCGCTCATGGATGATTGGAACTCCAAGATATTTGCCTAAATTATGGGTGTGTTGAAAACCCAGTTGTCTACTGATTTGCCGCGCTCAACTGGGGGAGACATTTTTAGAGAAAAAGCATATTTTTTTAGTGGGGCTCACCCGTTGTCCAAAAGATGAACAAAAGAGGTCTAGAAGTTGGTGAATGATTAGTCGGTGATCATCTTCAATTTTGGCGAAGAGAATAAGCTCATATGCAAGGAACAGATGTGTGAGGAAAGGGCCTCTGCGACTCAGGCGTATAGGCTTCCATTGTCCAGCTTTTTCTGCTTCAATAATCAGATGGCCCAATCTTTCGAGGCACATAAAAAAATATAGGGAGATAATGGATCGCCCTGGCGAATGTCCCTATTCGGTGCGAAACTGTCCGAGAGCTCACCTCCCTAGTTCACTTGCATGGACACTATGGTGATGCATTTCATAGTGAGGGCAATGAGGCTAGCCGGTAGTCCCGCTTGTATCAACTTGTCTCTAATGACCTCCCAGTTCAAACGATCATATGCTTTTTCAAGGTCAACTTTTAAAGCCATCTAGCTAGAGCACCCCTAGTTTTTTTCTCATGGCATGGAGGACCTCTTGTACTATAATGATATTGTCTATGATTTATCTATGAGGGACGAAGCTACTCTGGGTTAAAGCCACCAAATCAGGGAGATAGGTTTTGATCTTGTTTACCATTATTTTGGCCATTACCTTATATGGGACTGAACAAAGGCTGATAGGTCTAAACTGGGAGATAAAAGAGGGGGAATAAATTTTTGGAGTGAGGACTAGGAGTGTTTGATTGAGCTCTGCGTCCCAAAGTTCTAAGTTATTTTTTTTTTGAAGGAATTCCTCCACAATGAAACCAACCACATCTCAATGTTTCTAGAAGAATAGAGCTTGAAACATATCGACTCCTGACGCTTTATTGGCAGCTATTTGAAACATGGCTGTTTTGATTTCTTCCGACTGAAGTGGGGCTCCCATTTCCTCTTTAGCATAAGGTGGCAATGCTGAAAATGTTTCTTGGGATGAGAGATGCAATGAACTAGAGTGCTCACTTGTATATAGGTTTTGAAGGTAGTCCCTCGCCAAAGACCACAAAGCTATCTGATCGGATACAACGCTGCCATCCTCGGATCTCAGGGAGTGGACTGTGGTGTGTTTCTGCTTCTATTTGGTGATGACATGGTAATAATTCGTGTTTCTATTGCCTTGAACTAACCTTTGGGAGCGTGGATTTCTGTTACCAGTATAATTCATCTTCACTTAATACTTGTTCAAGGTCTCGGGTAAGAAACACCTCCAGCTGCTGGACTATGTCGAAATGACACACCTCCAGGGCACGTTAAATGCCTGTTATATGGGCCAATAAATGATTTTTGCGTTTAAAAATGTTTCCAAATTCCTCTTTGTTCCATTGCTGTAGATCTCCTGCAAAGCGACAAAGGGAACCACTGAAGTTATAAGGTTCGGGTGGCCAGCACTGTCACACCATAGCACCAAAAGACTCATTCGCAAACCACGCTGAATGAAACCAAAACTGACGATTGACTATGGACGGTGGGGATGGCTGCTAGAATTTGATTAAGATGGGTCGGTGGTCAGATTTAAGATAAGGTAGATGGGATACTGTGGTATTAGAGAAACCATCATGTCATTCATTGGAGCAAAAAACTCTGTCTAACCGTGCCACAAGAGTACCCCTCCTCCAGATGTAACGTGATCCCTCAAAACCAAGATCATGGAGTTTGCAGGTTTGAATATATTCTTGAAATGCTTTATTAACTATTCTACTTGTGGATGAGCCCCATCGTTGGCCTCTTGCTTCCAGCTTCGTGTTAAAATCACCCCCAAGCAGCCAAGCTCCTGTCGTGATCCGTTTAATCTGCTGCAAATTGTGCCATAAATATTTTTGTAGTGATTTTGTGGGCTAGCATAGATGGCGGTAAATACAAACTCGACACCATCCTTTTTTATAGATGTGTGCACAAACTATCGATTAGAGGCCAGAATTTGGACGTCAACATACTCCCTCCATAAGAGCCAAATACTCCCGAAAAAGCTTCTACATGGTAAGATTGCTGAAAACCCAACCAGCGAATGACCTTGTCTACACGGCTACCGTTAATTCAGGTTTCAACCAAGACAACTATGGACGGTTTATAAGTTTGCACAAGATATAACAACACAGGTTTCATAAGCTTCCCTCCCATACCCTGACAATTCCAAATGAGTATTGACATACTTGATAAGGATATTTTTAATCACCATGTTCCTCAAGCGTGGTCAGCCCTGGCCTGGGTTTCGGTCACGTCAACTGATTCCATATTGTAGTCCTGCTGTTGTGCCTCCTGTTAAGAGTCAGTAAACATTTCCACATCGCTTGTCCTACCAGGATCAGTCAGGTCAGGTGGTTCAGGTTGTGGAGTGAGATACTACAGGTGTGGTAAGGTCGAATAGTGGACACTCATTGCATCCACCACCTCCTTAGTCATCTCATACTCCATATCTTCTTCACCTGTTAAATGAAAATTTGAAGAATGGTAAACTATGTCCTGATGCGTGGAGAGAAGAATCGCTTGGTGAGACTGTGTTTTCGAGACAATGGACATAGTTGCATACATGAGTCCTTGCTGACGTTTGCTGGCGTTGGTTGTCTTTTGTGAGGCTTGCATGGGGAGACTTGGGGCCTCAGGTTATAAAATCTCCTTGCCTCTGTTCACGGGTCCTATTTTAGGTGAGCTGGGATGTTTCAGGGGAGTTGTCTAAGTCTTTTCCTTTCTACCATGTGCCCCCAAGTTGTGCCTTCTGAGCTGGTCTGGGTTAGCAATCTTAGAGCTGTTAGGTTCACCAAATCATGTATTAATTCCATATGGGATTTCCTCTTCGGGAAGAGATAAATCGTGATCTATGAGAGGCCACGTGTCCATCCTTGGGAAGGTAGTGTCGCCCGTGTTTATTCCCTTGGAGTGGTGGTCGCCTGACGCGTTTGGGTACCTAAACTATTGGGTACCGTTTTCGGAACCCAACTCTTAATCGGAACCATATAACGTGAGCATAATCCGATGAAGTCTCCTTAACCATCATCGATTCCTCTTCTTACTCTGTTACGAAGAAATGTTGGATCCCGTTTTTGAAACTCAACTCCTGCTCTGATATCATACAATATTGGATCCCATTTTCGGAACCCAACATCCGGAAACCATTCATAAATGTGAGCGTATTAACCTGTAGGGTTATTTCTATGGAATCTTTTTAGCCATCACGGTTCCTCAACATTCTCATAACATCTGTCACAAAGGCGAGCCCATATAATGTAATCACAATAATCACAATTGACTTCTTCAAAATTTTAGCTCTTAGTCTCTAGTTTATTTTAAAGCAAGAACCGTCTCAATTGGAGCTCTATAGATCAAGATACGCTTAATAATCCAAAGTGTGTTCACAACCAAGTCTTGCCCTTCGAACCGATATCTCATTTTCTTTCCATCAATCTTTTTGAATTCAACATCAAAGACTATAAATATTTGTGAAAAGGTAGAGAAACGTGTTAGGAATCTATCGCTTCAAAAATCACTTCATTTGGAGGTCGGATGATGAAATTATGGCCAAAAGAATCCAACATGTTTATGTCCGTACTCATTTTGTACATGCATTGGCGCAATTGCCATAACTTTTGCTATAGAAGTTGGATTGATGTCTAAATCCATTCTAACACCTCTCCAGTGGGTCCTAAATCCATTCTAACATCTCCTTTCCTCATAATCTCCTCCAAATCCACCCTTCTAATGCAAAATCACTTCATATCCATTTAACAACTCAACTACTAAATACATCTCATTATTTCTTAAATCTCAACTCCAATAATTCATCATATATAAGCTTTCCCACTCCAACATGCTATTCAAACACTAGCAACAATTGGAAATCTCAACCAAGGATAAGCACATCCGTCATTCTCAAAGTTGTACAAGAACATAGTCATACAAAAAGAACTTCTCAAATTCTCATTCTTATTTCTAAACACAATGAATGTTTGCACAAGCTTTACTTACATATCAACATACACATCAAACTTTCAACCTCAATTCATTTGACTCTTCATATTCAACTACATCTCATCATTCATAATTCTTATCTTTCTTTTCCATAACATCTCACTTATATATATATATATATATATATATATATATAAACCATTTATGTTCAAAGTTCATCAACTCAAGCGGAAAACTTCTTCAAACATATCTAATTCCAACTCGACTCATGTCATCCATACACAATTCGTATTTCATTAACATTATAAGATAAGTATTTACAAAACTTTAATGGCATCTCATGCCATAATACATCATCAATATCAAAATACAAAAGATGTAAAACCCAATAATTCTCGAAATGCATCTAAAGTCTTGCTTTTACAAAATCTAACTTCAAATACAAAATATGCATAATCAAAATGATGCTTTGACTCTTGATTTCTCGATCTCATTCTTTTCACCTGAAGATGGGATAAAAAGGGGGTGAGCTTGACAGCTCGTGGGTAACAGTTTATAATCGATAACAAGCAAAACCATTGAAATTATTCATTGTCAAAACTTCTTATTGAGTTCAAGAAAAACATAGTTCTCAACCAATTCACAATAATACACATCATGTATCAACTTGACAATTCACAAATACAATGCACAACAAATGGCTCGAGGGTTCTGTGGAACAAAACAGAGAAACTGAAGTTTACTCCGTGAACAAAACGAGTCTACTTTTTGGATCTCGTGGGCCACAAGCGGGCAGTCGGGAGAAGGCTTTATGTTGACATGCACGTGACTACGAAACGGTTCCTCTCTCGCCCAAACAAAGCACATAAGCAATGCTTAAAATCATTTTATCAAAATGAAATGCTTTCATACTTTTCATGTTCTTTTTCTTCTTTCCATTCAAATCAAAATGCCA
>JAOSBK010000005.1:11527523-11552817 GCA_027568895.1 Erythroxylum shatona | reverse complement strand
TCCCAAAATGCCCTCATGCATTTTTACTCTATAATTCTCATATAAACCACATTAACTCAACAAAACCTCAATTATGCAATAATACTCCCAATTAAATCAAACTAAGGCATAAACACATAATTAACACAATTCATGCTTAATAACATTAATTAAGAAAATTTCGGGGCCTAACATGACCACCCTGACTCGCCGATGGCGGATCAAGATCCTGCTCCAGCGACCCTTCCTAGTCTTGATCGGACTGGGTAAGCGGATACGATTTTGACCAGCTCGATTTAGTTACCCTTTTGCTTTTGTCTTTTTTATGACTATCTTTATCTGGAATGGTCAAGGGGCTGGAGGGCGGACCTTCAAGCCCATCATAAAGAACTATATTCGCCTCCATAAACCACGGATAGTGGTCTTGGTTGAGCCACGTATTAGTGGCGACCGAGCTATGAAAGTTATTCGCTCTCTGGGCTTTAGTAATTCCTTCCGGGTTGAGGCAACGGGCTACTCCGGGGGGATATGGCTACTCTAGACGGAGACTATTGATGTTCGCGTCCGTCTTGCTCACCGCCAGTTTATTCATGCTCGAGTGCAGTGGGAACACCAGTCGTTTGAATTTACCGCTATTTATGCGAGCCCGACCTACGCGTTACAAAAATTCTTCTGGCATTACCTGGCCACCCTGGCACCGCACATCGCCTTACCCTAGCTTGTGGGTGGGGATTTCAATGCGAAATTGGAGAGCGCAGACAAACGGGGGGGTTCACGTGCTCAACCCACGGTTAATCCTCTCTTTTGGGATTGTATGTTCCAGTGTCATCTCCACGATCTTGGCTTTTCCGGTCCACGATTTACGTGGAAGCGGGGAAATATCCGAGCCCGACTCGATCGGACTCTCGGTTCTCCTGCTTGGCTTTCTAAATACCCCAGTACTCGTGCTACCCACCTTCCAGTTCTGAAATCGGATCATCGACCTCTCCTCATTCGTTTCCTTGATCCTAGCCCTCCCCCACCTATGCGCCATCATTTTCGCTTTCAATCAGCGTGGCTCACCCACGCTTCTTTTTCCCAGGTGGTCGCGGATAACTGGCATCCGAGCTCCTCGGACTTTAGTGGAGCGCTCCACCGTTTCGTGGAAACACTTCATCACTGGAATGTCACGGAATTTGGCCATATCTTCCATCGCAAGAAATGCCTCATGGCCCGTCTTGAGGGCCTTCAGCACCTGGTTGAGGACTCCGACTCCCCATCCCTTCATGCTCTCGAGGCCACCCTACGGACCTAATTAGAATCCGTTCTCTATCAGGAAGAACTCTTCTGGCACCAAAAGTCTAGGAGTCAATGGCTTGGACAGGGCGATCGGAATACTCGGTATTACCATGATCTCACTCGGACTCAGCGTCGTCAATCCCAACACTATTCTTTCCTTGATGACAATGGTACTGCCGTCACCGATCCTGCGGTTCTACGCGGCATTGCTCAGCGTCATTTGGAGGACTTATACCGACCTAACAGCCAGTCCTCCTTCCCTGGTCCTCTTCCTGGTGCTTTTCCTTCCCATCCGCCGCACATGCATGAGGACCTCTCTAGTCCTCTCTGCCTCGACGAAATCAAGACGGCGTTTTTTCCATGGATCCTCATAAAGCTCTCGGCTTTGACGGATTCACTGCCCTATTTTATCAATCCCAGTAGGACACTGTCGGCCCCTCCCTGGTCCATTTCCTCCAGAGTATCTTTCGTCATGAAGTTTGGGAGTCAGGGATTAACCGCACTATCCTTGTCCTTATTCCCAAATCTCCCTCCCCCACTTCTGTTGCACAGTTCCGTCCGATTGCGCTTTGCACTATGCTGTACAAAGCCCTCACCAAGATTTTAGCCAATTGACTCAAACCGTACCTTCCGACGCTTATTAGCCCGACCCAGTGTAGTTTTGTACTTGGCCGTCTTATTACAGATAATATCATCATCACCCAGGAAGTGATTCATTCCATGAGACGCAAGTCTGGTAGGAAGGGGATCATGGCCATCAAAGTGGACCTTGAGAAAGCGTACGACAGACTCGATTGGTACTTCATTCGAGTCACCCTTCAAGAGGTTGGTCTTCCCGATTCTTTTATTTCTCTCATCATGACATGTATCACTACTGTCACCTTTCAAGTGAACTGGAATGGCGAGCTTAGCGAGGCCTTTCAGCCCTCTCGCGGTATTCGGCAGGGTGACCCTCTTTCCCCTTACCTGTTTGTGTTGTGTATTGAGCGGCTTGGACATGCGATCACCCATGCAGTGTCCACCGGTCGGTGGAGTCCGGTCAAGTTGAGTAGGCACGGGCCTCCCCTTTCTCACTTATTCTTTGCCGATGACCTCATTCTCTTCTCGGAGGCTTCTATACATCAGGTTCATGTTATTCGTCACATTCTGGACTCTTTCTGCCATGCGTCTGGCCAACGCGTGAACACAGCCAAATCGAGGTGCTTTTTATCTCGCAATGTCCCCTCTTCGACCTGTCGTACATTAAGTAGCGAGTTAGCCTTCCCTAGGACCTCCGACCTTGGTCGGTACCTTGGGGTTCCTCTACTGCATCAACGTGTCGGCAAGCATACCTATCAACACATACTTGACACGGTCCAAAACCGTCTGTCCGGCTGGTCCCCCTCTTCGTTGTCTTTCGCTGGCCGTGTCACTTTGGTTCAATCGGTCTTAGCGGCTATACCGAGTTACACGATGCAAACTGTTCGCTTACCGCGAGGGTTATGTGACGCCCTCGAACGAGTCATGAGACAATTTTTGTGGGGTTCGTCACACGACAGGAAGAAGGTTCCCCTTGTCAGCTGGGAGGAGGTTTGTAAGCCCAAAGAACTCGGGGGTCTGGGTATACGACGGATTCGGGAAATGAACGATGCCTTCCTGGCCAAACTCGGGTGGGCCTTGATCTCCACTCCTGATGTTTTATGGGTCCAGGTGCTTTTCGGTAAATATGCTTTTGATGTGCATCACCCTCCTCCCTCCCTTCCTTCATCGGGGGGCTCGATGGTGTGGAGGAGCATCCGGGCGACATGGCATATTGTGACTCAAGGCCTCACTTGGCGGATCGGTAACGGTTTGACGGCGAGATTCTGGTTAGACCCTTGGCTCCCGGGTATCGGTCCCCTCCTCTCCCACTCTACTCGGCCTCTCCCAGACCACCTTCTTCATCTCCACATCCAGGACTTTGTGGCCGCCCTCGGCACTTGGGACTTGACAGTCCTCCCCGCCTATCTCTCACCTGCGCTTTGCAGAACCATTGCCGGCATCTTTCCCCCCTCACCGATTCTGGGCCCGGACAGGATTATCTGGGGTGCCTCCGATCATGGTCACTACACTGTTGCCTCTTCTTACTCCATGATACTGGGTCACGCGGTTGAAGCTTCCCATGGGATCTGGCGGGCTATTTGGCAATGATCGGGCCCTCAGCAGGTGCGTACCTTTTTATGGTTACTCGCAAAGGACCGATTGCTGAGTAATCAACACCGGGTGCGTCGGCACCTCACCACCAATGGTACTTGTCCACACTGCTTCCGCGAGGAATCCTCTCTTCATATGGTTAGGGACTGTTCTCTCGCTCGTCAAGTATAGGTCGCTTTACATCCGGATCTCATCACTTCGCCGACCTTCCAGCTTCCTACCAGCGATTGGATTCTCTCCAACCTCCACCAGCATCGGAGAGTGCAGGGCCAGGATTGGGCACTTTGTTTTGGTTTGATCTGCTGGTTCCTCTGGATGTGGAGGAACAAGTCTATTTTCAATACTTCTTTTGTGCGACCCACCTCACCCTCTTTTATTATTTTGTCTTTTGCAGATCAGGTTCAGAAGGTTACGGCGAGGCATAGCCTAGCTCCCCTCGGCTTCCGTCCCCGTCAGGAGCAACTCGTCGGTTGGTGTCGGCCGCAGGCCGGATAGGTTAAATTGAACACTGAAGGAGCTTGCAATCGTACCCAGTTCGTGGCAACCGCCGGGAGTCTCATCCGTGATATTGACGGCACCTGGCACAGGGGTTTCTCTCAAAATATAGGTTGGTGTACAGTGTTGTCAGCGGAACTCTGGGCGGTCTACACCGGTCTCTCGTTGGCTTGGCGGTTGGGCTTCAGTAGGATTGAGTTGGAAGTGGACTCACTGGGAGTCCACCAGCTCCTCTCTTCTGCTTCCTCCTTTTCCCAGTCGAGTAACTCTTTGGTCCTGGGTATTCGGGAAACTGTTTAACCGGAACTGGTATGTTGTTCATCGTCACATCTACCGAGAGAGCAACAGATGTGCGGACTGGCTCGCCGCCCAGGCAGTTCATTCCGACCTTGGTATCCTTTTTTTGATGTACCACCCATCGGGTGTCACAGTATCCTGCTAGAGGATAGGTCGGGGCTCTGTTTCCCAAGACTCACTTTGTAATCGGTATACTCTTATTTTCCCTTTATAAAAAAAAATATTCCAAATTGTCAGGTATATTATTTAATATTTAAAAATTTCAAGCCAGATTTCGTATGTAATTTTATTAAATTAGATTCACAATAAAACTTAAAAAACAAAAAACAAAAAACAACCCCTTTTCGTTCTTTTTCAGTAAAACGTACTGGAGGTAAGTAGATTTCAATGATGACATCTTAAAACCAAATGCCTCTGATCGCCGTGTAATCTCGGTGGTCTCCTTTCCGACCTAATTTCCTACTTGTATCTTCGGCATCTTCTCTTCTTTGGCTTCCATGGATCCCCAAGCACCGACTTTACCTCATCAAATCCGCTTAAATGAAACCTTCTCTATCCCCCAAATGATTTCCACCATTTCCGATATGCTTGTTCTTTTGTCTGGACTCAAAGACTCTCCACTCCACCAAAACGCAGGTCCAAACGACAAAGGAAACAAGACCAACGATGTGCAAGAGACTTGCTTTTGTTGCAGATTCTCTTCCGTTGTAGAGGAAACAAACAACGTACCGGAAGATGAGAAGAAGGACGATGAGAGCGCCGCCGGCAACAATAGTGGCAAGACAGATGAACTTCACCCTGTTGGTCAACTCGAGAAGCTGCGAAATGACCTCAAGTACATAAAGTCTACACTGGAGAATCTTAACAAACTTGAGAAAGATACGGGTAAGTCAATCAATGATCTGCGGGACGAACTTGATGAGATCGTAAAAAACGCAAATCCAGAGCATTTGCCTAATGATACCTCTTTGTCCACACTTCGAAAGAAAGTCATGAAGTTGAAGCTTCAGATTCCGTCTCAGCACAGTATCGCATCAAGGGCTCGGGATTCGCAGACAAGAGAGTCGGCAAACCCCAATAGCGAAAATGGCAAGTTGGAGGATCTAGAGGAATCTACTTTCAATGAATTTATCGAAATTTATGAGGGCTTGGAAGAAAGATCCAAACTTTGCCTGCTCTGTTTCGCTCTGTTTCCGGAGGACGTGGAAGTGAAAAAAAGGTTGTTGATTTACTGGTGGGTCGGCGAGGGCCTGGTGGAGTCAACGGCGGAGGAGACGGCGGAGGAAGATGTAGAGAAGATCATCGAGGAACTTTGTAACAAGAAGCTCAAAAACATGGGCTTTATTGTGCCTGTTAGCAAGTTCGGAGGTTTAAAAACGGATAGCTTTAAGATGCCTCCTCTCGTACGTTCTGCTGTGATTAGGAGAGCCAAGGAAGTTGGCTTTTTTGATGTTGATGATAATGGGAATCCCACAGAGAAGCGTTCCGAATGTTACAAGGCATGTTTAGTGGAATCCAAACCTGCACTTGCTGACGATAGCCTGCGAACAATATTCAATTTTAACAAACGGTTTCCTGATTACAAGTTCGTGGAATTCACAAAGATGAAAAAGCTTAATGTTATTTATCTAGGAAGATGGGTGAATATAGCCAAGAAGATTGCAGCAAAGCATCACATTGAGATAGAGAACACCGATTTCTTAAAAGGTTTGAAGTCTATGAAACAGCTAAGGTTCATTAGCCTTCAAGGAATGTCTAGAATCACTGAGCTTCCTAAGCCCATATGCCAGCTCCCAAATTTGATGATTCTGGATCTTAGGGCCTGTCACAATCTGGAGGGACTTCCGGATGAAATAGATTTGCTTAAGAAGCTTACTCACTTGGACGTTTCTGAGTGTTATTTGCTGGATGATGTACCTAAGGCCTTGTCTTCACTCACTGAACTCCAAGTGTTGAAAGGTTTTGTAGTTAGTAGTGTGCAGAAAAAGGGGGTTTCATGCACTTTGAAGGACTTGGAAGGGTTGCAGAAGCTTATGAAATTGAGCATCAGCACCAATCGCAAAGATTTTCCAACAACAGACGATCTCCATGCCATTGAAAAGCTTCAAAACCTTCGGAAGTTGAAAATTGCATGGGGAGGGGAGTCATTGTCCGAAGACCAACCTGCAGGAGGCACAGGAGCCAAAGAACCATCGAAGAAATGGAACGAAGTCAAGAAAAGGGGCGAGATTAAAGAAGAGACCGAAGCCAACAGGACTAAAAAAGAGGCAGGACCCAAATTTCTTGCTGCGTCCAGCGTTAAGAACCTGGCAAAAGGACTGAGTTTCAAGAAAGCACCTAAAGATGCCAAAGTCATCAGTTCACCAAGCTCTAAGAACCTGAACACAGCTGGCCCAGAAACTGCAGCCAAACCCATCCTTAAGTCACCAAGCTCTAAGAAATTGGACACAGCTAAAACAGAGACCGGAGGAAAAGTAGGCAATTCACCAAGGAAACTGGACGCAGGCAAAGTTAAGAAATCAGACAAAGTGAAAGAAGAAGGTGATGCAAAATCAGGTGAGAAGCCAGAAGGTGGAGTACAGGATGGGAAGTCAGAGAAAACTGCACAAAAACAAGAAGGCATCACCACGACTAGCACTTCAGCTTTGGCATTGAAACTGGAAAAACTAGACCTGGAATCTTTTCCAGAAAGATCTCCGCCCAGTTGGCTGAAGCCTGGAATTCTAAAGAACCTAAAGAATCTCTACATTAGAGGTGGGAAACTAAAAGCTCTGGGCAAAAGTGAAGTGTGGGAAGTGGAGATTTTGAGATTCAAGTACTTGAGTGAGTTCAGGTTAACTTGGAGAGAACGGGAGGCATCATTTCCTCACTTAATATACCTGGAGAAAGTGAAATGCCCAAAGCTTGCATTTTATCCATGTGATGAGTACGGGGTCTGGATGAAGGATTGAACAATGAAAGTGAAAGCAAATGCTTCTACATTTCAATGAAAGCCTTGAATTTGCCTTTTCTTTTCTTCTCGGGAAGTCGTTTGAGCATAACTTTGTTTTCTTTTCTTCTTGTCAAACGTTGCTGAATTCAGATCCTGTATTAATGCCTCAGTCTTTCATATGCAATGCTACCCTTTGTTGTTTTGCTTTGCGCGAAGTCGGTCGGAAGCTACGGTCAAATGTCCTCTTTATTATACTTCAATCAATCCATTACAGGGGGACCTTGGTACTAAGATCTTAGTTCATAATTATGAATCAACGTCCGATATTATTGTGATATTAGTAGTCTATGAGTCTAACAAAAGAGAGAGAATAAAGAAAACTAAATTTAACCAACCGCAACTTGTGATTGTTTGATAGTAAGTTAAAATGACAGATTAATTTAGGAAAAATTAAGGTGATCCAGTTAAGTGCAGATCGTATTCGTGAAAACAGAAAAAGATGATGAAAATGAAAAACAATTTTAACGAGCAATTTGAGATCAGTTCCTGTTCTTTCTTGGAGTTCTATACAGTCCCTTTTACGTTTTCCTACAATTTGGCGAAGTACTTGCGATTTCTAAGATTGGTACATGGGTAGCAATTACCAGAAGCATCAAAATGTAAAAGGCACGCGACAAGTCTCTTCGGTCTTTTTTTATTTCATTATGTACAACAGGTCATGTTCGAGGAGCTTTAGAGTATGTACGTAACGATGGAATCAACGGCAAGAAGACACCTTCTTGGGTTTTGTCCTTTTTGTTTCTTTCTTTATCGAGAAACAGTAAAGGTGTCCACTTGCAATAATTTAGTGATGTAGGAAAATTTAAAGTAACGGAGTTGACCTCTAAGGCAGCAAATAAGAAGTGGAGTGCTCAAGATCGGATCAGAAAAAGCAACCTTGCTCAGGTATTGCCAGGTTACAGGTTCTTCTTAGCTTCATTTCTGTGATACTGCCATGCTTTTGGGTTCTTTCTTCTTTTTCTCTTCTGGGTTTATTTTGTTTATAGAATAATTGCCAGTAGTGTTCTCTGCATTTTCTCTGATGTGCAAGTTCATTTTCTGGCAAATTGCATAGCGCATTAAAAAGTCAAAGAGCATAATTCTTGAGGGGATAATAGTTGACAACTTTTTACGCCCTCTTTCTCCCTTCTTTTTTGTTCCCGTAATGATAGGGGGGAATGTATTGGGATCCCACAAAATTACGATTTACAGTTGTGCAACGGAATATAGTCATTTGGTTCGGTCATTTCGTCCATTCACGGTGCTCTTACCCACCAATTTTTAGCTGCAAATGATTTTGATGGCATATCGTTGTACAAGATATACACTGAAGAAAACCAAAGGGAAACGTTTTTTGTCCCGCTTTCCTGTCATCATGTCTAACCATGTATGAATGAACGGAAAATGAAAGTAAATTAATGTTTGAAGAGATACTGATTGACTTATTCTTGGTTATTTCATGATATCAGTGTGTTTATTCTCCATCATTTGCAATTGTACGAGACCTTACTTTCTCAACAACTAGATACCAAGAGAAAATGGCAGTCGAGGATGAAATCATGCCTGCTCCAGTAGGTAAGACATCATCTCTCCTTTTTTCTCTAGACTCCGAGTATGACAAGATAGCTAGATTTCATTGTCATTAGTTAGAAGAATATAAAGAAGTCATCAGAATATGGTTGATGGATAATTAAGAAGTCAGGCAATTGGCTGTGACCTGTTGGAAAAGATTGTGGTTCTGTTTAGCCGAAGCTAAATTTTTGTTTGTGAAAAGCATGCTTTTACAAGTAACAAATGTGTTCCAGGATGCATTAGCTGAAGCTAAATTTTTGTTTGCTTTATTTCCTTGTTAAGTGAGTAGAGAAGGGTTTAGCTACTGGGACTACTTGATAGAACTGCAAATGCTTCCTCTGATACACAAGTGGATGTTCAGCCTATTGACATTTTGGATTTCCTTAGATCAGTAGTTGGATATGGTTAAGTGACATTCAAATGAAAGAAACTTTCTTGTATGATTTGCTTATTTGCATTATAGTTTATTATTTGTGATGGCACGATAAAGGACTTGCAGAGGGTGCAATGTGGTGCAAGATGCTCATTTGAAACCTTATGCCATGTAAGCTTCTAAGGAATCTCAAAGGACGAGTGTTGTTTTCTCTTCTGAACTATTTATTCTTCTGTTAAAAGTTGTTTGTAGGGTTATTATTGGTAATCTGTGTTCTTTGGAAATTCTTGAAGGTTTCACTATAAATGTGGATTCTTTGATTCTGCAAATGAAAAACCATGTATGTGTATATAATGAAGAACACTGTTGATCCTCAAAAGCTACAGCTTAGTGACAAAGACTTGATTAAGACAGTAAATACAACACTTAAAAAATGAACATGGAAGCCAATGCCATCTCGAACTTATCATGTCCCTAAGTTATTCTTTAAGATCCTTCATACATCCAAACGTCATTACTCATGTAAAATGTCTATGATCATAGGCAAAATGACAAATTTGAAATAATAAAGAATGATAGTTTATGTTGATTCAAGTATATCAAAAGCAGAGGAGTTTGGGTCATCATATATCTTTACAAACAATGTCTGGTAATGACAGGATCGAGTTGCTACTCTTTATAAATTTGTGTTTCCTCATCGCTGTTTCCAGATTCTTATCCTAGATTTTCTTTATGGTCAGCGGTGGTGGAGGAAACTGTGCAGGAACTGATTTGGAATCTGTTATGTGATGAAAAAGTGAGGGTTATTATTCTTCATGGGGAGGCTGGAAGCGGAAAGACGTGGATGGCCAGAGTAATGAGTGAGTACGCAATTGATGAAGGCATATTTGATGGAGCTCTATGGCTGTATCTAAATAAGCTGTACAATGAAATGTCTCTTGTCCACAGCATTGCCAGCCAGTTGTCTCTGCTGTGCTCTGGTGATGAGTTGGAAGATGAAGAATATAATGAGGAAGAGATGAACAAGATGGAGGAGGCTGAGCAAAAGAAAAGAGAAGAGGAAATACAAGAAAAGTTGAAACAAAAGATTTCTGAATTGCTTGGGAGAAAGAAATATCTTCTGATATTGGATGATGAGGGGAGTAAAATGACTGAGAAACGAATTATAGACAAATTAAACTCCTTCATCCATCCAATTCAGATGAAATCACTCAGGTTTTTGGTCATTAGAAGGAAAAGTGACAGTGGTGAAATAACAGGGGAACTGATTGAGGTGGGGGGCTTGTCCAAAACTGAATCATTATCTCTGTTTGAAACCAGAGTCAAGGTGCAAGTCCCTGATTTAGTCAAACAAGATATTTGGGAGAAGAGTAATGGTTTACCTGCTGCAATTATAGTGATAGCAGAAGCATTGAGGTACATCGCACAGCACGGTTCCAACGAGTGGACACTGGAAAAAGCCTTTGAAAGAGCTTGTAAGAAGGTAGATGATGATGGTGTTAAGGACCTATTTCGTTGTGGGTATGACATGTTGCCCAGCAGAGAATTGAAAAACTGCTGCTGGTATAGCAGCCAACTGTTTGGAAAACATGGTGGTATCCATTATAATGAATTAATTGCATGTTGGATGATGGAGGGATATCTTGGTTTTACAGATTGCTTAAAGAAAGGTTACATGAAGGGTCACAGTTTTCTTATGGAGTTTATTGATCGAGGAATGCTTAAAATACAAGAAGACAACATCATCACCATGGAAAAGAAGGCACTGGAGGTGATTGATGACCGTGTTCGTGGGATTGGTAGCACTGCCAAGCTAGGACTAGCTAACATTTACGATGAAGGAGAATGGAACTCTCTTGGGAAAATTGCACTTGCAGATGGTATGATGAAAACTGTGTGCAACCGTAAAAGCTGGGAGACGCTTTCTACATTATTAATTGATGGAAATAAACTATCTGAGATATCTCCTGAAACCATCTTTCACAATCTGAAGGAACTCAAAGTTCTTGCCATTTTCCAACCCAGATTTAGATCTGTTCCCTTGTCTTTGTCTAACATGGAGAAACTTGAAGTGCTTTTGCTAAGAGGATGTGAGGTGTTGGAGGAAGTTCAGACCATATCAAATCTTAAGGCATTAACTGTTCTTGAGATTTCTGATGGTAGTTCCTTGATGAAAATTGGGTTTAATATTTTTGATAACATGACAAACCTTAGGAGTCTTAATCTATCCAGAGTCCAGATTACATCACTAGATTCTCCAACCAAACAATGTCCTGCATTGCGTTGGCTAATCCTTAAGGATTGTTTTAGCTTGAAAGCATTACCAAGCCTGAGTCATTTCAAGAACCTTGAGGTTCTTGATACTTCTGGTGCTACAAAGTTGGAGAGCATCAGTGAAGCCAATTTCAATCCATTGCCTAAACTTCAACTGATTGACTTTTCCCGAACCAAAATTAGTACATTTCCATTTGTAAAGGACCTTTCAAAGCTGAACCAAATCTTCTTATGCAATTGTGAGTGCTTAGCAAGATTGCCAAGCCTTCCACGCAGCATTCAAACTCTTGATCTTTCAGGTTGTAGCAACTTTTCTGAGTTTAGGAGAACCAAGTTTGAAAGATCTGTACAGCAGCAGGATGGACTTAAGATGCTTGTTCTTTCCCAAACCCTTATTAGTGAACCCCCATTTCTGACTAGAAGCCTTTGTAGTCTCATTTTAAATGGCTGTGAAAACATTTCTCAATTTCCTTCCACATCTGCTCTTGAAAACCTAGAGTTAATTGACCTTTCGAATGCCAAGAATTTGGATAAATTTGTGGACCAATCCTTCAGTCATTTGATGCATCTTCGAGTTCTGAACCTCTCAAATACCAAGATTAAGAATGTACCATCACTTTCTGGACTTGGCAACCTTTGCCAACTTCTACTTGCTGGATGTCAGAACCTTTGTCAGTTGCCACAGATGGACAATCTCAGAAAAATTGAAATTCTTGATCTATCGGGTTGTAAGGCTTTGACAGGGATACCAACTCAATCTTTCAAATTCTTCTCTCGTCTTCAACAACTCAATCTCTCTAGTACAAGTAACCTTAAAGATTTTGACACATCATTCTTGAAGAATATGATTTCCCTTCAGATTGTAAACCTTTCTGGGGTCCCTCTCAAGGTATATCCACCAATGGCTAAGCATTTGAATGTCAGTCAGCTTTCACCTAGTAGTTCTTCAGTATCAAGTCAAGTGTCGACTCTTGGAACTGTTTCTGACAATGAGTTTCTGGATTCATCTGAGAGCCACATCAAAGGAATACCTCACGAGATCTTAGAGTTGAACAGTCTTAAGATACTTACTCTTTCAAAATTGGAGGATATTGAATGGGGGAAGATAAAGTGCCTACCTGAGGAAATTCATTTTGATGGACTGAGCATCTTCAAGTTGGGTGATGTACATGCTGATACCTATGAGCCTTTGACATCCATTTGCGCCTCCTACCCTCATTTCTATATTTGTCCTGTGAAGGAGGAAGGGAAAGGGGAACTTATCCATTGTGACAGAGAACCGTTTGTCTGGGATATGTACTACTACTTGACTAGACATACCCCTCATCATGAAACAGACGACAGATTTTTTGAGATTCATGGATTTCATAGTTTTCCTGACAGTTTTAATATTATTCTGAAGTCTGCCTCTTATATATTGTTCAATGATACTAAATCACTGAGTAGCTTATCTGAGTTAGGAGCTGATAATATTAAGGGCATGAAAGGTTGTTGGTTTGATAGATGCAACAACATGCAAACCATTCTTCATGAAGAAGAGAAAGAAGCAAGATTCGGGGAAAATTTGGAGATTCTGTGGATTTCAAATCTTCCACATCTGGAAACAATATACAAGGGGAACCTTCACTATAAGGTCATGCAGAACTTGAAATGTTTGTTTCTGGACTGCTGCCCGATGCTTACAAACATCTTGCCCTCATCCTTGCTTCCAGAGAACCTTGAGATCCTTGAAATTCGTTTCTGTGATAAGTTACAGACTGTGTTTGAACATGAGAAACCGGCAGAGTTATTACTGAAGAAGTTATGCTCGTTGCATCTGTTTGAGCTACCAGAATTAAAGAGCATTGGATGTGTGTTTCCATCTCTGAAATGTTTAAAGGTTGAGCAGTGTCCAATGCTTTCAAAAATTTGCCCCTCAACGCAGCTTCCGCTAGATCTCGAAGTTCTTGAAGTCAAGTCCTGTGATAAGTTGATGACTCTTTTTGAACATGAGAAACCACCAGAGTTATTATTGAAGAAGTTACACTCGCTGCATCTGTTTGAGCTACCAGAATTGAAGAGCATTGGAGTTGTGTTTCCATCTCTAAAAAATCCAGAAGTTGAGCTGTGTCCAAAGCTTCCAAAAGATATCCCCCTCGATCCAGCTTCCACAAGATCTTGAAGTTCTTGAAATCAAGTCCTGGGATAAGTCGGTCGCTGAGTTTGCATATAACTCACCAGAGTGTAAATTTCAGAAGTTACAGAAAGTGCATATTTTTGATCTACCATATATGAAGATTATCGTATGTGTGTTGCCTTCTAGGAAAGATTCAAGATCAAGCAATACCCACTATTGTGGTCGATATGAAGAGTAATCAAATGGTGCAGAAATATCCTTGTGCGTTGCCTTTGACAGTATGTTGCTTCATGTTTCAGTTTTCCCCTATTATATTTCTGTTGTCCATTTTACTGAACTTTAGACAATTCAGGATATGTTTTCTTCTCCATAACCATCCCTCGAACCTCAAAATTCTAACGGTAAAAGAATTTGATTTGGTTCTCTTTCACTCATATTTATAGCTAAAAACTGTAGGCATGTAGTATGTCAAATTGTTGAAGATAAAATGTCTACAGGCATCTTCCATTTCTAAATTGCACGGCAGGTCACAGCAAGACAGGGAATCTGAGAGCTTTCAATTTTTGAATTTTGGACTATTCTTTTTCGAGTGTAAAATGTTTGATCCTTACACCAGGTAAAAGTTAGATCCCAAAAATCCTCTACAAATGGGGGAAGTTGGGAATTGTTCAAAAATTTTTCGCATTTACAACTCAATTTCTGCATCTTTCTTGTAAATTTTTTTTTGATTTTATTACCTGATTGAGATTGATGCAAACTTGGCTAGGCATCCTGGTTGATGTCGGAGGAACAACCATAACTGGCCATTGAAGAAGAACGCTGGACAAATATGGAATGTGCATAAATATTTTGGTTTTTGAACCATGAAAATAGATCCAAGGACCATTACTGATGTAAAAGGGCTGGAGATGGTGACAATTTGAGTAACACCAATGCCTTAGAAGATTGAGTTATTGCAAAATATTGCGTTGGGGTGGACGTAGTCGTCGCAAAATCAAAGGAGGAGGGCATCACAACAGAAATGGTGCAAATTACCCGCCAAGGGAAGTGGGAACCTTATGCTGGCAGAATCTAAATATTAAAGCTTAGGATGCTTAAGAATAAGCAGTCCTCTGATGCTCCAACCCCTTTCATTGATGAATTTCCAGTATTCTTACTTTGTTTCTGTTCATATTGGGGCACCAAAAGGCTAAATTTGCTAGTTATGAGATATTGTGCATTATAATACACATCTTAGACATGAATGGTTGTGGACTTGCTATTTACTATTATCTGAACAACTCAATAATCATCCTTTTTATTGTTTTATGATGTATTGACATCTCTGCTATCTACTGATGAGCACAAATAAAAAATATTTATTCATCTTCTTTGATATTATTTTGATAGAACTTCATTTAGTTTTTCTTTTATCGTCATTCTGGTATCAGTAATATAAAGAAAAGCACCATGATTTTGAGTTTGGTAGATATAGTCGTGGTATAGTTTTTGTATAAAAGGCTCAGGAGGTGCTTGATTGATGAGTTTGAGAAAAGATTAATAGGTAAAGATTGAAAAGTAAGTAGTTAGTTATTGATTATCATTATAAGGGTGATAGTTTGATATCTCACCTTTGAAAAATCCTCGACACTCTCTATTTAGTAGAGGGATGGTGATAAGTTGATATCTCATTTTTTAAGAATCTTCGATACCTTCCATTTAGTTGAGGAATAAAACTCATTCTTTACTAGTGATTATTTTTAATAAATATTTTAATATTAATTAAATAATTAAAATAATTTAATTAATTAATTAATTAAAATATAATTAATTAATTATTTAATTTATTCATTAATTAAAATATTGTAATTAATTAATTAATTAAAATATTAATTAAAATATAATTAATTACAATATAATCAATTAAAATATTATAATTAATTAATTAATTACATGATAATTAATTAAGAATAATTAATTAATTAGCTAAAATATAATTAATTAAAATATAATTTATTCATTAATTAAAATATTGTAATTAATTAATTACAATATTTTTTACAAACTAACCATTATCAATGGTAATAATAATCATTCATTTCTCTTAACCAACCATCATAATTATAATGATAATATCCATTACCATTCTTCACTATATTCATTTTCATTCATATTACTATTTCCTCATGCGAACTAACCCCCCCTGAATTCTATATTTTCTTAAAGGATGTCACTCACTTTTTCCATTATTCAACTGCTATTAGCTTTCAACTGAGTATCTTATTGTGGAGTATTAGGTAAGTTGACTCCCATAAGCCTAAATGGTGCAAAGGTTTTCCTTCAAGCACGAATTTGTACGACAAGATGTACCAACCCTTTTGCATGACAATCGCACATAACTCTGTTAAAGCAAGATTCAACCTTGTCTTGTCATTGTTGACCAACCTACTCGTTCTTGCAAGAAAACTATGAAAGATCTAAATATTTATGGCAATAAAAGAACACGAGAAAGACATACGACAAAATGCCAACCTTCATTACTTCCCTCAAAGTATACAAAGGAATGCTCTCTCACATCTTTAAGTGTCTCCCACACTCATTTCCTCCCAGGGTCTCTCTCACACTTACTTTTTGAGAAGAACAAAGCTTACATGAGTTATTTATAGGCAACTCTAGATGACTATGTTAGAATCTTAATAGAATTCTACTAGCTAAGATCACATTCTTATCCTTATTAGATTACATCACACTAACCAATAGAATGACATCCCTATCCAATTAGGACTCTATCTAATTGGATTAAGCTATATTAAAATAACAAGATAAAAGATTACAGTTATCTAGGAATGATCTATCCATATCCACGAAGATCCCCTCTATCTTTAGATAATCCTTCCGTATGATCTTTATCTCTTAGAGCTGACGTTCATCCACTGTGATCTTATCTGCCACATTATCCAAGATCTTCTCATCTCTATTCGTTGATGATGAGTCATCAAAGCCAATAGCACCACTAGTCCGTTTAATGCTTTCCCATGTTAACTTCATTAGCATGATCCGTCCATTTGAGCACATACTAAGTCCTTAATCCTTCAAGAACCCAATCTTGGTCAAGTCAGCTCGTACAAGGTTCAAAACTCTCCTAAAACTTGCACCATGCTTGATTTACTTACTAAGTCACCTTGGAACTCTTGCATATTCTCGTCATACGTGTGATCCACCTAACCTTCTATTTGATGTCTATCTTAAGCCTTCTTTTAGTCTCACATCTGAATCATGTATCTCGTCGAAGATTTCCGCCAATGTGCACTAATGAATGCCAACGCTTAACATTGCCCATTTTCATCATTGCCTTCTCGCAAGTCTTTGCCTTGTTCCACATGTCAAACACTGGTTAAGGCTTATCAATGCCTACACGATTCCGTTATCACAACTTAGGAGTTTAACAAACCACCTCCACTAAAAGAAATCGACGCCCTTGTCGAAATAAGCTGTGAATGCTCCTCTGAATGTGGTTTCGTCAAAGATTCCTTAGCCATTAGCATATCTCCCACATACCATATTCCCTCTCTATCAGGTTTCTCCTTGTTATTGTTCGAACGCTCCTTCACAAGACCTGTTGCACCCAACATAGCAAAACTATTAAGGTAAACTTATTTCGTCTAGTCCTCCTCTCCCTCTCTTTGATCCCTCGTGACCATAGTATTTACTTGCTCCTTACCCGTCTTTCAACTCGAGCATTATCGAGCAAAATGCGGCCCTTCACAAATGAAACAAGCAATATCCTATTTTGATTGTTTCTTACCTTGAGAAGATTCACCTACCTTCTCCTTTCCTTTCTTTGAGCCATTCCACATCCCATCATTCTTTTTGCTCTCGTAGCTTGTTTGAATCGGTGGTGGCATTTGGAGATCCATCAAGGCATCCGCAGTTGCTATCGCGGTTGGAAGGTCCTTTATGTTTTACCTTTGCTCTATTTGTGCCTAACCTTACAAGTCACTTATGAAGTTGAACAACTTGTCTTCCTCCGACATGTTCTGCATGTCCAACATCAAAGATGTGAATTTCCTCTCATACTCTTGTACTGAGTCGTCTTGCTTTAACATCTTCAAAGCTTCCCTCACGAGCTGTGAAGTATTTTTGGAGAGGAACTAATCTGTTAGCTCCTTCTTCATCTTCTCCCAAGTGACAATGGGAGTTTTCCCCGCAGCGATGTCGTTTGAGATTCTCGTTCTTCATTACAACTTTGAATCCTCCACCAGGTACATTGTCGTGATCAAAACCTTTTCCAAGTCAGCCACCTTTGTTGCTCCAAAGTACTGCTCCATGTCATACAAGAAATTTTTGAGCTCTTTGCACTTTGTTTGTTATCAAAAACTTGTGGCTTCTGCACCTTCATCAAAGTGTTTTATGCTCGTCTAACTTTCTGTGTTGTAATAGTACGCCTTAGGATTGTGATCTCTAATTTAGAATCCTCTTATGCCTTTATCAACTTCGCTATTTGATGTTGCAACTGTTGGATTCACGCCTCCAACATCTTGAATCGAGTATTGTAAGAAGTGACCTCCTCCTCCTTTTAAGGAATCAACCCAACGAGTGCCTCCACTTGGTTGACATGTTTCATCCAATTGCTGCCTCTTGCCATTTCAAACTTTGACTTTGATACCAGTTGTTACAAATGTTTTCCTTTAAGTACAAACTTGTCCCACAAGATGCGCCATATGCTTGGTTTGTGTGGCTCGTTACTGATAGCTATAAGTATATTAGTCACTGAGCTTTGTAGCTCAACCCATTATTTTTCTCCTTAGGTGCAGAACAAGAAGATCGTTGATCCTTGTAAGGCATTTGGAAACTCCGAGATAGCTACATTTAGTAACTAAGTTAGTTCAATTACTTTTGGGTAGCTTTAGCAGTATATCAAACATGAGCATCCATATGTATTTGTATTATACTAATGATGTAGTATTGATATGTAACTAAAGCTTGTTCAAACTATATTTTGTTGTGTAATGAGATTTGGAAATGAAGAAGTTCTTTTTGAGTATGTTTGTATTTATCTTTTAGTTGAGATGTTGATGGTTAGTTGTGGTTGGAAATTGGTAATGTGTAAGTGCAGAATTTAGTGTGATTGTTGTGTTTGGGTTACTGAATTGAAGGTTTCTCCACGACGAAGGTGTGACTTTGATCGTAGCGACCCTTACCCGAAGGGCATTTTTGTGTTAAATTTTATAGCTTCTTCTCTCGTTGAACTTAGGGACTTCACCGCGGCGTATTTTTTCCGAGAGGTGCACTTGAGAATTCTAGTGGTTTCGTCATGGCGAAGCCAAACTTTTGCCGCGGCGTATTTTTCTTGAGAGGTACTTGATTTTGATCTGGGGACTTTGCTGTGGTGAGGCCAGACTTTCGCCGTGGCATATTTTTCCCGAAGGGTGTAGTTGCTTGACCTTGGAACTTTGCCGTGATGAACTTTTCCCAAATGGTCCTTGGAAATGATTCCATAGTTTCGTTGCGACGAAACTTACTTCGCTGCGGCAAATCGACCACTACTGCCATATTGAATTTTTTTTGCAAATTAAATGTTTTCGACTCTTCTCTTGCATGAGCCTCACCCGAGCACCCCAAGTGGTCACCTTGGGATTAGTCACAGGACTCGGGCTCAACAATTTAACTTATTAGAAGTTATCAATTTATTAAGATTTTAGCATTTATCAAAATATTTTAACAGTATTAACATAATATGACTTTTATAACCAATCAGGTTAAAAGGGTATTGCAACAGGATCATCTCTTTTTGGAGGAGAATGAAAAAGGCATTGTAATTGGGCAAAAGAAATCCATACATAAATACACCAAAATGTAAGTAGAAAATAAGAGTAAACCATTGTAATATAACTTGCTTCAAACAAAATGAAGCATTGAAATAATTGTTGTGTGTGTTTAACCCTATATTTGAGACCTTTAGTCCTTGTTGACACTTTTATGGTTCCTTAGGACGAACAACAAGTAGATACAAAATGGATGACGGGTTAATCAAGCCTTTTTTAGATAGACATGCCTGTGTAAAGTGCTGCACACCCATGTTCTCTGCTTACATGGTCGTGTGTATCAACTGTGTAAGTCTTTGGAATAGTGTGAAGAAGGATATGAAAGGTGAAGAGATACAAGGTTGTGTATATACCTATGTTCATGACTTACATGACTATGTGTGACAATTGTATAGCTTCCTATGACCATATACATCTATGAGTGAGACGATGTTGAAGACACATAGTCACTTACATGACCATGTATGTGACTATGTACGATGTAGAAAAATCTATTTTGTGATGTAAAATAGAAGATAGAGGTTTTATATGTGTGAGCGGCCAAAATGTCAAAAAATGAGGAAAAACACAAAAAACACAAGTAATATAGTATTTTCATTCTTTTTTGATTATTTTTGGGATTGGTTTGAGAGTTTGATGATTCATGTATCGACCTTGGCTTCAATCCTGAAACTTGGTGAGATAACTTATAGTTATGGGGGTGAGATATTAAAGTTTGTAAATCCTTATTTGAGTTTTGTGGATTTGCTTATAACTTTGGCTTGTGATTTTTTCTCTACACTAGAGGATTTTCCATGTAAATCTTAGTATTTTCTTCTTTATTAAGTTTCTTATTCTCATTCAAATTTGCTTGTTAAACTTGAAGATTGATTTATTGTTGCTCTTTGGTTGATTTTATAGAGTTGTATTTTCTTTTTTCCCAACAAGCGGTATTAGAGCCATCATGATGCAAAGTGGAAATATCTCTATGGTTAAGTTGATGTCAATCAACTATTCTATTTAGAGGCTTATAATGAAGGACCTTCTATATTGTAAGGATCTCTTTGATCATATTGATGTGGACAAAGGTGTGAAAGATGATATTCCTTTAAAACTTGAGAATATGTCAGATAGAGAATAAGAGAAGATGAACTAAAAAACTTTGGGCATGATTCAACAAAAGATTGATATCAGTATATTCAACCAAATGTTACAAGAAAAGATTTGAGCTATAGAAAAAGTTAAAAGGACTTTATGAAAAGAAGACTACCCATAATAAGGCCTTTTTGATTAAAAGGCTTGTAAATTTTAAGCTGAAAACTGGGAAATCTATGTCAGAGCATCTGAGTAATTTCCAGGATATAATCAACAAGCTTACAACAATAAAGATCATTCTTGACAATAAGCTTTAAGCTTTGGTCCTATTGAGTTTGCGACCAAATAGTTAAGAGACAGTGGTGGTGACAATAAGCAATTCAACTCTTGAAGGTGTGCTTTATTTAGATGTAATCAAAGAGAGTATATTCAATCAAGAAATCATAAGAAAAGAGATAGGAATTGACAACATGTAGGCTTTTATGATAGAAAATAGCAGAAGGAGAAATAGAAAGGGTCCTACAGGTGGTGGCAAGTCTAAAAATTAATTAAAGTCCAAAGGTGACAAAGATATGAAGATATACCATTATTGTGAAAAGCCAAGACACATTAAAAGGTTATGCTACAAATAGACGAGGGATCAAAAAAAGCTAGATCATTAGAATGATAGATATGATGAGAATACAACTGTAAAAACTTCAAGCACAAATGATGAAGAGCTTATAGTTTTTGTGAAAAGTGAATGTTTTCATGTTAGTAATTCAGGTTTTAAGTGGCTGATTGACATATGAGCTTCATATTATTGTGTTCCAAAAGTGGAGTACTTCTCAAATTATAAGAGTGAAGACTTTGACAGTGTAAAGATGGGTAATCAAAGTTTTGCTAAGATTGTTGATATGGGTAATATCTAAGTTGATCTAAACATTAAACTTGTCGACCTTGAGAGATGTACAACACATTCCTGATTTAATGTTAAATATGTTATCAAATAATATGTTAGATCATGAAGGATTATAGCATATTTTTGGGGATAGGAAGTGGAAATTGTCCAAAGGAGTAATGACTGTTGCTTAATGAGAGTTCTGTTACACATTGTACAAGACAAATTTAAAAGTGCGTAGTGGTAGAGAAGTATACACAATTGAAGAGGAAAAATTTTCAAACTTGTGGCATCGATGATTAAGGTACACGAGAGAGAATGGATTAAAGTTGTTGGCTTATAAATCGCTTATCCTAGTTAAGAATACACTACCTCTTAATCCTTGTGATCACTGTTTGGTTGGAAAGCAACATATACTATCTTTTAAGTGAAAATATATAAAGAAGACGGAGAGATTAAAGCTCGTGCATTTAAATGTCTATGGCCCAATTAAAGAGGGGTCATAACTTTCCAAAAGTTTCATGTCATGGTAAAAAGGGAAGCTGAGAGGAAGTGAAGTACCTATGAACAGATAATGGAAAAGAGTATACTTCCAAGGTGTTTGAAGAATATTATATGCCGTATGACATTAGATGTGAGAATATTGAATCTGGTACTCCAGAACATAATGGTATTGTTGAGAGGATGAATAGAACAACTGTGGAAAGGTTCCTTGTATACCTAAAATGTCTAAGCTGTTGAAGATATTTTAAAGTAAAGCAATCCAAACTGTAGTCTATTTGATCAACCGAGCTCCCTTAGTTCTATTAGATTTTGAGATTCTCGAGAGAGTGTGGATAGGTAAATATCCTATATATCACTATCTGAGAGTATTTAACTATAAGGAATTAAAATATATACCAAAGGATCAAAGACAAAAACTTGACTCAAAGGTGATACCTTGCATCATTGTTGGCTATAGTGGCGAACAGTTTAGCTTTAGACTATATGACCCAGAGAAGTAAAAAGTTTTTAGGAGCAAGGATATGGCATTCTAAGAGTACAAGAGAGGCGTAGATCTTCTGAGTGAAGATAAAGTTACACACAGTAGCTCATCCTATAGAATCGTTATTTTTTCTCCAGTCTTTATAATTACTAAGTAGTTTACAGGTGAAGGAGATGAAGTTTATAACCAAACACACATTAATAGTGATCAGGTACAACTTGGTAATAATGATATACATGAACCACATTCAGAAAATTTTAAAGATGAGGTATTTAGGATAATAAGCAGGGGGAGCAATTAGATCTAACAACTAATGAAATACAACTTCAAAGGTCAACAAGGGAGAAAGAGACTTTTACCAGATATCTAAGTTCATAATATCTGTTAGTTACTATTGAGAGTGAGCCTAGGAGAGTTCAAGAGGTAGCATGATATGAAAACAATCTCTGGCTTGTAGTAATGAAGGAAGAGATGAAATCTTTGAAGAAGAATGATACATATAAGCTTGTGAAGCTTCCGAAAGGTAAAGAGGCCCTGAAGAACAAATGAGTGTTCAAGATAAAGAAAAATGGTGACAAACTGGTGAAGCATATGAATGCTTATGTTGAAAAGGCTCAGTCAAAAGAAAGAAATTGATTTTTATGAAATCTTCTCACTAGTGGTTAAGATGACCTTAATTCAAACAATATTGGGTTTGATTGCCTGTTTAGATCTTGAACTTGACCTTAAATAACTAGAAGTTAAAATAACCTTCTAGCATGAAGATTTGGAAGAGGAGATATACATGAAGCAATCAGAAGGTTTCAAACTAAAGGTAAGGAAAATCTAGTTTGCAAGTTGAATAAAAGCTTATATGGGTTGAAATAAGCTCCAAGATAGTGGTATTGAAAGTTCGCGTCCCTTGTGATGGATCATGGTTACAAGCAAACTTATGCCCATACTTGTGTGTATTTCAAGAATTTCACAGGTAAGAACTTCATCATTCTTCTTATATATATTGAAGATATAATATTTATAGGTCAAGATTTTGGAAGAATCCATAAGTTGAAGGAGAATTTTTCCAAATCTTTTGATATGAAAGATTTGGGATGTGCAAAGTAATTTTTAGGTATGAAGAAAACTTATGACAAGAAGTGTAGGAAATTATGGTTATCACAGGAAAGGTATATTGAACGAATGTTAGAAAGGTTCAATATGAAGCATGCCAAGCAAATTAGCATGCCATTAATGCCTCACTTCAAGCTGAGTAAATATGCATGTCCCTCAACAGAAAAGGAGAAAGATGGTATGCCTTCTATTTTATACTCATTAGTAGTAGGATCTTTGATGTATATAATGGTGTGTACAAAGCTAGATATTGTGTAAGCTATTGGGTTAGTGAATAAATTCTTGTCAAATGTAGAGAAGGTTCACTAGAAGCGGTGAAATGGATTTAAGATACTTAAAAGGTACTTTAAAGTGGAGTTTGTGTTTTGGTGATGGTGAACTAACTTTAAAAGGTTATACAGATTTAGATTTGGATGGAGATCTTGATGGAAGAAAATCAACTTTTAAGTTTTTTGTTCAAGTTTATAGGGAGAGCCATTTTATGGCAATCCAAGTTACGAAAGTGTGAAACAGAGTATGTAGTTGCAGTGGAAGCTTGTAAGGAGATGCTCTGGTTAAAAAGGTCCCTTTAAGAGTTAGAAGTGAGGCAAGAAGACCATTTAGTATTTTGTGATAGTCAAGGTGTTATTAACTTGAGTAAAAATACTATGCATCATTCCCACACAAAGCACATAGATGTTAAATATCATTAGTTAAGGTCCGTGTTTAAAAATCAATAATTGATTTTGAAGAAGGTTCATATAGACATGAATGGTGATGATATGTTGACTAAATCAGTTCTAAAAAACAAGCATGAGCTTTATAGTAAGCTTGTCAGGATGTATTTTGATAGGTATAGTTTATACTATGTTTTGAGAGGTGTTGTGGTCTGCTTATAGGTTTTTATTATATGAATGTTGCATGTATAGGCTTAGAATTGTGTTAATGTGAGTGTTTATTTATATTCTAAGTGTTTATGTGGTTTGGAGCATGTTTTCATTCTTAATTATATGTTTCTTGAGGTGTTTGATGTGTTTGTTAGTGTTGTCAGTCATATAGCGGAAGAACAAGAGAATTGGACGTGATTGAAGTTGTATGGGCTAGGTCCTGATCATGACTCCATATGTATGCATTATCGTGAGCTAGAGAAGATTCACTAAGTCATGATCGTGACTCCATATGCATGATCTTGATAGAGGCTTCCCAGGCATGACTTTTTTCATTTTTTATAAGAGTTCGAGGCTTTTTTTGAAACCTATCAAAGGGTGACAACCCTAGTTACATCCCTACCTTTGGGACTATTTAAGAACATTTTGAAGCCTAAAAAATAGAGCCTTCATCTCACAAAAGTGGATCAAACAAGGAAGATTGAGACTGACGTCAGATTTCTAGTTTTCTAGATCAAGCTCCGAATAGAGTTTTTGTTTCTTTCTCCTTTGTTATTTTCATAATACTTGATTTGTAAATTGAATTTCCAGATGTTTATCACGTTTGTGATGTTATAATTTCTAGTAAGGGTTTATTCTGTAGTTATTTTGTGATTTTAATCTTTGATGATTCAATATAATATTTTGGTGTTGTGCTAATTGTGCATACATATACATCATCATCATCATCATATCCTGAAGTCCCGCAATGAAGTAGGGTCTGGGGGAGCCTGATAGTACGCAACCTTACCCCTACATTGTAGAGAGGCTATTTCCAGTAGGCCCACATATATATGTGACAAGATAATAGTGACAAAATAATATGGTAAAAATTGACTAATAAATTAAAATAAGATAAATAGAAAAACAGACAAAAAAATTTAATTTAATCAATTAATTAGTAATACATAAACATAAATTTTAAAAAAAATCAGTAAATAATAATAATAATAATAATAATAATAATAATAATAATAATAATAATAATAATAATAATAATAATAATAATAAT
>JAOSBK010000005.1:11503119-11521598 GCA_027568895.1 Erythroxylum shatona | reverse complement strand
CGGAGGAGATGGCTAAGCTTAGGCAGGAGATGGAAATGTTAAAGAGGGGGGGACACAGTTCAGAGCATCCATGATCACCACGACATTAGCATAACATTGTCATTTGTTTTCAATTAAAAAATATAAGAGATTTGTTCTGTCTTCTTTTTTAATTATTAAATTAAATTCTTTATATGTTTTATTATTTAAAAATTTTCTCATTATTCATTAATATAACGCAACACAAATAAATATAGTATATATATAATATAACATTATTATAACAACAAAACAGCAAAAAAAAATATATTATCAGCTATTACCGAAGGACAATTGTCCGTCGGAAACTAAGGTATTTACCGACGGTAAACTAAACCGTTAGAAAAAGTGGGAGAAGATTCCTTCACCTCACCGACGGACCAAATTACCGTAGCAAAATTTCTGCGACGGAATCTTACTTGCCATTCCGTTGTTAAATAAATACCGACAACAAAATTTCTGTCGTTAATTCCGTCGTAAAAATGCGACGGAATATTTCGGTCGGTATTTTTAGCTGCGAACAGTTCACCGACCGAGTTTTGCGCCACCAAATTCCGTCGGTGATTAATTTCACCGACAGAAATCTGTTATTTACCGACGGTAATTTCCGTCAGAAAAACACTGATTTCTTGTAGTGAGATTGACTTACATAAGTGACCAAGAACTTAAGATATTAAGTAAGAAAAGGTTATGTAAGTGATGTAGTTCTTCTTGTATCATCTTTCTCATTGTAATAAAAAAAAAATATCCCCTTGCTTGTAGTTGAATATATACGTCATATAATTACTTGAACCATGTAAATCCTTATAATTTTTGTTTCATTTATTTTTTTCTTATATTGCTTCTGCTTGCACAATAATTGATATAAAAGTAATTAGTATCTCAAAATTGGTATTAGAGCTTAGATTTTTGCTATTAAGATGTCTCTTTACAAGTTCACTACTAAGAAATTTAAAGGATCGATCGATGGTTTCAATTTATAGAAGGTGAAGATGAGGTTGTTCTCGTATAGTAGAGATGTGTAATAGCAATGAAAAGAGAAGAAAATTTGTAAGAGAATTTCAGGGTGTCAAAGAAGAAAGAGATTATGCCAAAGGTGCTTAATGCAATACTGGTGACTTTGGGTGATGAAGTTTAGAGAGATGTGATTAATGATATAACAGTTACTTTGTTATGGAAATGACTACAATGTAAGTACAAGAAGAATCATGTACAAAATGTTTCTATCAAAAGCAACGTTTGTATACTTTAAAGATGACAAAAACTACACATGTGAAATATTATATTAATAATTTTAATCAAATCATCTTAAATTTATAAGGTATAGAGGTTTAAATTGAGGATGATGATTAAGTCATAATCTTTTTGTGTTAATTTATATAAGAAATTTTTTTATATCATGTTGGACTATTTTTATGAGTAATATAAAGGTTGTTTTGCTATCCAAAGAATTGAAGAAAAAGGTCTATGACACATATAAAGGTAAATCAAATGTCGGTTTCATTGTTAGCAAAAGAAAGAACAAGGAAAGAATACTGAAAATAAGAGTAAGTTGATAGATGCATATTTGATTATAATTATACACCTGTATTTGGTATAATTTACTGGCTATTTTATAATTTTGATGTATATTTGATACTTAATTCTCTCCAAGTGCATTTATAGGTCATAATTGTCTTCATAAACTAAAATGAGACAAATTCAAATTAAATTGTGACATAAAACGAATATTTTGAAGCAAATTAGTGATACATGACAGTATATGTGACCATTTATGTGGCCATATATGGTTGTATAAGTCCATGTCAACGTGTAAAATCACGTTTTTAGGGGTTTTTGGAGCTACACGGTCATCCACATAGACATGTATGTCTCAATAACCCTAGTTTTCATTATAAAAGGATGTGAACGGAGGCAAAATGAAGAGAGCTGACTTTTGCAGCAACATTGAGATATGAAACACCTAGAGAGACAACGGTTTTGATTAAGGAACAAGAAAAATATAAAGAATATATCGAGATATCTAGTAGATAATAACATCAAATATCAACTTATAAGAAGATTCAATAAAAGAAAAAGGGAGATTTAGAATTATAATCAGAGTCCATCACCTAATATTTAAAGGTTACTAATATTTAAAGATTCTTAGAGGGATTCATCACCTCATATTTTATTCATCCTGAAATCATAGTTGATCTTAAATTAGTTTATTTTGTTTATATTTATTTTTAATTACAATCCAAAATATAATTCTTAGGCTAGATAATAGAAAAAATGTAATTACTAATATCTATAATCTTCATGAAATTGACTCATACTTGTTTATGTTAGCTGCAACTACGTCATACACTTATAAATCATTTAATATTGATATAAAAAAACAACAATCAAGTTTTTTGCGTCGTCATTCGGGACTGTAATATTAGGAAACCCTCAATTTTATTACTTTAGTCTTTTTTATTTTATTCTGTTTTATTTTAATTAAGTTTTGTATTTATTTTATTTTACTTTATTATTTTTATTGTATTTGTGATTTATTCATTTAATTATCTTTTGAACTTCTCTAAATTGCCAATGTGCTTGTGGATTATTTTTAGGGATTAAGGTTTAATGACATAGTCACAACTCATAATGGAAGAATGAAGCAATCGGTATTCTCATGAGAGTTATGATATGTCTTCACAATATATAACGTCACCATATTGGAAAGAGTTGTTTCCTTACATGTTTTTGGAAGCTCAATCGATGTCTAGGCCATATTGCAACATTTGTAGAAATAATTATTACAATCATAAATGTCAGGCACTAAACTATATCTGGGAGTAAACAAGCATGTACAACTATTCTTCAGGTGCACTATATTAGAATACATATAATTCATAGTGGAGCCAACCTTACAACAAGAGCAATAATACAAAAGTATTACAAATAAACTAATAGGATACCTTACCAAGTGTGTAGCTAGCCAGTGTGCATTCGGGAAGAGATTTTCTTCACTTGAATATGATACATTTTAAGAAGGTGAGGAGGTAACTATTGCTTTGGAAGATAGGATGACCAAATTTGTCCAAGAATCAAGCACAAGGCACCAAAGAACAAAGGCTTGTATATATAATATAGTGAATCAGATTAATCAGCTTACGAAGATATTATATGATGAATTGCAAGGGAGTTTGCCTAGCACTACTGAAACAGATTCTAGAGATCTTGGAATGACAATCACCCCTAAGAGTGGAAAAGAGCTTCCAAAAGAAGAAGAAGAAGGAAAAAGTATTACAAGTAAAATAATGGAACTCTTTGTCGAGAGTAAATTAAGTTAGCCGATATGAATTTAAAGAAATATTTTCTTTACCTAAATATCTTGAGCATAACACAAAATATTATTTAGGTTATTAACACAGTAAAGTGAAGAAGAGCAAAAGGTTAGCTTCATGAATAAAGTGGCATTAAAAAAAAAAGACGACGGAGGTAGTAGAGGAAGAAGAAGAAAGGAAGACTTTATCCGATAAGAAGTAGAGGAGTGGAAAGATATAATTGAAGAAAAGCAAGAGCCAAAACCTTTGTCCAGGAAAAAGAAGAAGAGTGCACAAAGGTGCTTGAGGAAGAACTAGTGGAAGACCTAAATAAGGAAACCACTGATGAGTCATTGGTAGCTACCTTAAGTACAAAAGGTTCCCACTTCCTCAAAGACAAACTGTTTGTGTCAACCGAAGATTTAGAAAGTTTCATTATCCCTTATTTTATTAAAAGTTTGCCATTAAAAAGGATATTAATATAGTTAGTTAGATTAATTAATTTTAAGCATTATGCTCTTATTATTATCTTACAGCATGTGACTTACTTACAGGTTATGAAACTGTTATGTGAAGAAATGAGTGGAAGCAAGTCATAGACCCAGGATGATGATAAACGTACATGATATGTCAAGTTAACGATATTAAACAAGCGTTGCATGGGAGGCAACTTATGAATTAGGACAGGTTTTATTTTAAATTTTATGTTATTTATATTTTCATATTGCATATTTATTTTTTCTTTTATTATTGTTATCCCTTTTTCTTTATATTTTGCAAGGATATTAGTCTAATATTGGTTAGTTAGTCCTAAAATCAAAATTAGAAAGTTGTATTACTCTGTAAAGTACCAACTTAACTTTCTCACTTATTATATGTGCTTATATTGTGTAAATTGAGGATAATGTACAATCTTAAATATGGGGAAGGGTTTAATAATTTTCTTCAACTTATTATAATCTTTGTATTAAATTTTGTTAACTAATATTTTGAATTAGTTGAAATTTGTTCATAAAAACTTTATTTCATTATTGAATATTGGTTTGAATTAGTATGCAGAAGGATGATAGTTAGAATAAATTTGCTTTTATAAGTCATACTGTTAGGAATCATTGAAATAGTCAAGTTGAATGAAAATTGCATATTATTTACACACATAAAATTATAAATTTTCAGATCTTTTATTTCTTTTCACGTGTCTTATTATGCATAGTGAAACAATTCTAAAACTTGCTTTTATTATATGTATTAAGATCATATTTTGTTAAATTAGAAACATTGAAGTGATAAAGGCACTTAAATTTTACGCTTGTTTATTTTATCCTTTAGGAATAACTAAGTTTGAGACTTAGCTTTTTTTCATTGATCATAACATAATTATTAACCTTTATCCTATTTTATTTGAAACCTTTTTATTATTTTAAACCCTGAAGATTATTTACATAACTTGAATGTTTTAACCTTAAATTTTGAAAGATTCGATATTTCTTTAATTATGATACATGATTGAATGCTCAAATATATATACACACACACACACAAGCATAGAAAGAAGGAAACAGAAATATAGTACCAACATATTTATAATGGAAGGATCAGGATATTATTAACAAGTTTCTTGAAATGTTTCCTTTTAAAAATTCCTTCAAATTTATCACTTTTTTATTATCTCAATCATACCTTACTAAGCCCTGTTATAGTCTTATAAAGACCTTTTGATTTTTGTTTTTAGTTTACATATAAGTGATGGAGATGTTATAATATTGCAAACCTATAGTAAGAATTCTACCATTAAGAGTTTGATACTTTTCACTTTAAACGCTTGAGTGCATTGAGTGAAACCTTAGTGAGGTATAAAGATTCATGTTTTTGATTTCAATGATATTTTTAATGTGATTATTATTATTATTGACATATGAAGTTAATTTTAGGATAACTTAATTATAATTGCATGTTAATTTGATCAATATGAGTTGATGATTTAAAGTATGGACAGACAAGTTAAGGTTAAGGAAGGATGGATGTGTGTGAACTTGATAATTTAGATTATAATTTTCTTGAGGACAAGTAAAAGCTTAAATGTGAGGATGTGTGATAGATGCATTTTTGACTATAATTATATATCTATATTTGATGTATTTTGCTTGATATTTTATAGTTTTGATGTATATTTGGCACTTAATTCTCTCTAAGTGCATTTATAGGTCATAATTGTCTTTATGGACCAAAAGGAGACAAATTCTAATAAAATTGCGACATAAAATAAAGATTTGAAGTAAATTGGAGATACATGGCCGTGCAAGTATCTATGAACATGTAAAGTCTCGATTTTATGAGTTTTTGGAGCTACATGGTCACTTACACTACTATGTAAGTGATTGTGTATGTCCTAGTAACCCTATCAAAGGACTTGAACAGAGGCAAAATGAAGGGAGCCAACTTTTGCATCAATATTGAGATATGAAACACATAGAGAAACAACAATTTTGATTAAGGGACGAGGAAAATATGAAGAATAAATCGAAATATCTGGTAGATATTAACATCAAACATCAAACTTGTAAGAAGATTCAATAGAAGAAAAAAGAGAGATTTAGAATTATGATTCATTTGTTTTCTATTCATTATTCTTTACGTTTATCTTTGATTTCATTTTTCCTTATGTTTATCTTTGATTTCGTTTTCTATTATAAGTAACTAGACATATTTAGTATCTAGGTGTGACAAACCTTAGTTTGGGATAACATGTTTTAATCTTTTATTTAATGCAATTATATTGATTGATTATTGCGATTCAATTATGTGTTTTATACTTGTTCTAATATATACGGAATATTAGTGCATGAATTAATTTCATATGATTAAGAATGATAAATTCTTTTTTATAAACAAATCTACCAATAATCAATAATATTATTACATGATAAAAGGTTAATAATACCTAAAGATTTTGAAGAGGATATATCATCTAGAAATTGCTCTTTGATATAGATTTTTCTTCATATTTTACTCATCCTAAAATCATAGGTGGCTAATCTTAATTTAGATTATTTTGTTTGTCTTTATTTTTAATTAAAATACAAAATCTAATTCTTAGGCTTAATAATAGAAAAAAGTAATTATTAGTATTTATAATCTTCATGGAGTTGACTCGTACTTACCTTTACTAGCTATAGTTACGTCGTGTACTTGCGAATAATTTAATATTGATATAAAGAAAAATACTAATCAAAATTTTAATGCTATTGTCGAGGACTGTAATATTAGGAAAATATCAATTTTATTACTCTAACTATTTTTATTTTATTTTGATTACATTTTGTATTTATTTTATTTTTCTTGTATTTTATTTTCTTTTGGTTTATTCAGTCAATTAAGATTTAACGACATAGCCACAACTCATAATTTAAAATAAAATTATTTTAATAATAAAAATATATTGATTAATAAATATTAAGTTTTTAAATAATTTTTAATAAAATATATATTAATAAATTTATATAAGATATTAGAACAAAATTATTAATTTAAAAACTTTTAAGTTTTATCTAATAATATTTAATTATTATTAATAACAAAATATTAAATTACCCCTTAGTGTTTGTTAAATGAAAATTTCGTCCATCTTCTCTCCTGATGGTGCATTGTCGACCATATGAAAAAGTACACATATTCTGGGTACATATATATATATATATTAAATTACCCCTTAGTGCTTGGTAAATGAAAATTTCATTTCGTCCATCTTCTCTCCTGGATGGTGTATTATATATATATAATTACCCCTTAGTGTTTGTTAAATGAAAATTTCGTCCATCTTCTCTCCTGGATCGTGTATTATCGAGGATATGAAAAAATACACAAATTCTCGGTATATATATATACCATTACCCCTTATGGTTTGTTAAATGAAAATTTCCTCCATCTTCTCTTCTGGATGGTGTATTATATTTTATAAACTCAATTTAAATATAAATTGTATTTAATATTTAATAATATAAATATCTAACAAATTTCTAATTTTGTCGAAGAAAAACCTTTAGAGTTTGTTAAAAGAAAATTTTGTTCATCTGCTCCTGGACGGTGGATGACAGTGGGAATGAACAAGTATTTGTCTATTTTAAAAGTAGGGTTATATATTTTATTATATTTCTTTATTTTTTTGAAAACTATCGTTTCAAGAAAAGTAACATTCCAAAACAATGAATTGGCCATGTTTGGTAAATAATGGATTGCATTAGTTGTTCATTGATTCAATCAGTGGTTAGTTGATAGTTAATTATATTAGTTAATTTGATCATCATATAACATCAGCTATTTATTAAAAAAGTTTAGTAAAATTAGTTATTTAGTATCAGTTGTTGATATGTAAAATAACTTATGAGAGCACGGTTTTTTAAAAATTATAAAGACATGAATATTATATTTCTTAATATTTTATTGAATTTTCTTATATTAGATTTAGATATTTAATTTTAATAAAATTAAGTTTACAACTTTAAAAAACATAATAATAATAATAATAATAATAATAATCCAACGTTAAATTCTTTATTAATATGAATAAGGTAGCGAACTACATTATATTATTATTTTTATATAATATGTATGAATTTTATTATTTAATAAATTTAAAAAATATATAATTATTGTATAACACAGGTACGATATATAATAGTTATATACTAAAAATATTAGTTTGATGTGATTCTTTATCTTCAAAAACTTAATATTATGGCATTTTTAAATGTAAATCAAGAATATAAAATTAAATAAAGATTAAAAAATTTAATTAAGCCTTTTATTATATTTTTTCAAACTTTACGACATAATTGTACGATCAAACAAGGCCAACTTTGAAAACACAAAGTAAAAGTAAAGAGTAAAGTGGAAGGTAATATTGTCATTAGTTAAATAATTAACTCCAAAAGTTCCTCTTATGGAGCTTTTAGAAATCAGTTTATTAGAGTAAAATAATTTAACCAAAAAGTCATTCGTTAAATACATCAATAGTTTTTAAAATAGTAAAAAAACTAACTTTTAATCCAAAAAAAACTGATAAGCTATTTGTCATAGTATGACACAGAGATAATATATAGTAGTTATATACTAAAAATATTAATTTGATGTGACTCTATATTCAAAAACTTAGTATTAGGATATTTTTAAATGTAAACTAATATTATGAAATTAAATAAAGATTAAAAAGTTTAATTAAGCATTTTATTATATTGTTACAAACTTTACGATATAATTTTATGATCAAACAAAGCCAACTTTGAAAACACAAAGTAAAAGTAGAGAGTAAAGTAGAAGGTAATATTGTCGTTAAGTAAACAACTAACTCCAAAAGTTCCTCTTATGGAATTTTTAGAAATTAGTTTATTGAAGTAGAATAGTTTAATCAATAAGTCGTTCACTAAATACATCAATAGTTATTAAAATAGTAAAAAAAAACTAACTTTTAGTCCAAAAAAAGCTGATAAGCTATTTGTCATAATATGACACAGGTATGATATATAATAGTTATATACTAAAAAAATTAATTTGATGTGACTTTTTATGTTCAAAACCTTAATATTATGACATTTTTAAATATAAACTAATATTATACAATTAAATAAAGATTAAAAAATTTAATTAACCATTTTATTATATTATTCTAAACTTTACGATATAATTGTATGATCAAACAAAGTCAACTTTGAAAACACAAAAATAGATAATAAAGTGGAAGGTAATACTATCATTAAGCAAGCAATTAATTTTAAAAGCTCTCTTATAAAGTTTTTAGAAATCAATTTATTGAAGTTAAATAAATTAACCAATAAATCATTAATTAAATATATCAATAGTTTTTTAAAATAGTCAAAAAGTTAACTTTTAGTCAATAAACTAAAACAACAGATAAACTATTTGTCATAATATGATACAGATACGATATGTAATAGTTATATATTAAAAATATTAATTTGATGTGAGTTTTATGATAAAAATTTAATATTATGATATTTTTAAATGTAAACTAATATTATAAAATTAAATAAAGATTAAAAAATTTAATTATCCTTTTATTTTATTATTTTAAACTTTACGATATAATTGTACGATAAAAAAATCAACTTTAAAAAAACAGAATAAAAGTAAAGAGTAAAATGAATAACAATACGTTCATTAGGCAAATAATTAATTCTAAAAGCTCATCTAACGAAACTTTTAGAAATAAATTTATGAAAGTTAAATAAGTTAACTGATAAGTTGTTTATTAAATATGTCAATAAATTTTTAAAATAATTAAAAAATTTACTTTAGTTAATAAACTTAAAAAATAGTTGATAAATTATTTACCATCCACCTTCATAAGATTTAGTCGAGCTAATTATCTACTTTTCTTTTTTTATTCCTTAAATATATAAGTTAAAAAAATTTAAAATACCAAAACAAAATAAAAATAATCTCTTATTTATTCAAAGTTCAAACGCTAACTTCTCATACTTAAGTCTTATCTCCTGCAACCGCGAGAAAAATCGTCAGGATAAAGAGTTAGTTTTGGACACGTGTCGGTTAAATAAAGCAAAAGTCAAGGGCGTGAAGGGAACGTCAAAGAAGAAGATTTTTTAAAAATAATAATGAAATGAAACAAAATTTTGATTAGACAAAAGCGACGTTGATGTGACCAGTCCTTCCTTGGCCCACTGCACCCTTCTGCATACGTTAGGTCCTCAGCGTCACATCAAATTTTTTGTTCTAATTATTTTATTTTATTAAATTTAATAAAAATACCAAAACAAGAGACATCTGATCCAACGTCTAATAATCTTTCGTTTTTTGACTCTCTCACTGTTCTGCGCACGACACGACATACCTAAACTTGGCTTAAGTTCCCGCGGAGCCCTTCAACTAAACTAATGGATATATGCCACGTGGATATGTAGAAATACATGTATTCAATGATGACGTAATGATATATAATTATTGGAAAACTCTTTAGGTTGACTTATACTTATGTGTATAAATTTAATTTATAAATTATATTCAGATTGGTTATTTAACAAATAAATAATTTATAATAACAAAAATTCAATTGAATTCCTATTTAAAAATTCTATTTTATTTATACATTGAACCAATTATCTTTTAAATATTTCAACTAAATTAAACTCTCTCAAATGAAATTTCAATTTCAAATTGTAGCTCGACGAACATAAATGCTCTACTATTGAATTAGATTTTGAACCGCTTTAAGGAACTGAATTGGGTTGCTCTAACTTATTTTTAAAATCTTTATTTTATTTTAAGAGATGGGTTTATCTAGGAACAAAATAGAGGAGCGGGGCCTCAAGATCTATAGGAAAATCTTATAGTGTACGATTCTCATAATCTTTAATTACTAATTAGTCTAGTCGGATTTTTGGTGGGCTGTGATTGGATTCATTTGGCGACGTTATCTATACAAGTGATTATTACGTTGGACAAAGAGCACCGGACGGCACGTGATTTGTGAAGAGTTTTCCTCGAGAGCTGGAAATAAAAAATTCAACTGATCTTGACAGATAATTTTCACTTTCAACTGAGAAGGAGTCGGGCGATAGCGATGGCGACGGTGAGAACTGAGAAGAGCAGAGGCTGCCGGCGACGAGGAGGAGCGCTTGGCGATGAGGAGGACGAGGAGGAGCGAAGCCGGCGACGAGGAGGAGCAGCGATCGAAGACGAAGACGAAGACTGGAGAACAAAGTCACAAACCACCGATCGAAGACAACTGGAGAACACGTCGACGACGAGGAGGGGACGGCGAGACGAGATCCGACGACGAAGGAGCAGCGACGTGGAGAAGAAGGAGAAACCGAATATGAGCCAAGAAGAGTCTAGGAAGCGTCGGGGGGGAGGGGGGTTGATTTTTTAGGTTTAAGTTTTGCTTATTGCAATTTGGTCCTCGAAAAATATCAAAATTTCCGAAATGGTCCGGAAAGTTCTGAAATTCTGGGTACCGGCCGGTACCGACCGAAAACGGCCGGTACCCACCGGAATTTACTCCCGGTATCTTTTTAGCCGTACCGGTTTCGTTTTCCGACCGGTACGGTACGGTATTCACATCCTTGGGTGAAATACGAAAATATATTGATTTTAACGTGATTTTATTTATTTTTATTTTTATTTTATTATTTTTAAAATTTTATAAACATTATTAATTTTTATCAAATTATTTTAGCACATGTCATAAGTAACTAAATATTAAGAAAATAATAAATTGGTACGACTATTCTAATTTTATTTTAATAATTAATTTTATTAAAATATTTTTAATTTTACTACCATATTTATATAATTTAAATAATAAATTTATTTTAAAGTAAGTAAAATCACAAAAAATGATATCATTTACCACAAAATAATCGATCAATATTAATATTGCAATTATTGAACAAGTCAATGCTTAATTTAATACTGATACGCAATAACCGATTGATCAACTCGAATTAAAAACATCGTACTGGTAACTCTTAAAATTGTCTCATAATAACATTGTGCAGCAACAAATGAAATAAATTTGTTAAACGTTTACAAATCATTGAAATAAATTTGTAAATGTCCTAACTAACGTTTACAATTCATTGAATATTTTCAAGGAAGCTCCAAATTTTAGGAATTTCATCAAATACTTAATTTTTTGCAAATATATAGTCACAAACAACACAAAATGGTGCAACTTTTTATGGGTAAATAATAACAACATAAAAAAAAACAGTGGCTGTGGGATTCAGATAAGGTTATATAAAAATGAGAGAGTATATAATGTTAATAAAAGGCAAAGCAAAGAGACGAATGACGGAGAGCGAGAGTGGAGATATATTCCATTTCCAATCCCGAAAGCTGACGTTTTAGGTAAGTGGGGGCTGAGGCATGAGGGGGGATTTCAGGTTTTAAAACAACTTAAAGAATTGTATATCATTGCATTGGAAGGATAACCACCTGACGCATCAAACTAATAGTTTGGAGAAAAGTACTTGTGTAGTCATTAACAAAAAACATTTGGAGAAAAGTACTTGTGTAGTCATTAACAAAAAACATAGGATGGAATAGACCTGTAGCTTTGCAATGATAGGGTTGACTATTGTAAGGCGTGGGATGGGAGGACCAGTGGTTGGAGGTCCAATCACTTATCACATAAGCGTGTCCCTTACTTTCCGCTTGGATTGGACTGAGGGCATTATTTGAACGTACAATTTCGTATACGTAAGAAAAAGAACAGTTTCTTAATTTCTTGTATTCAACAACATGTATTCATTAGTCCGACAATTATACCTATGAATAAATTTGCTACAACTAATGCGTTCATGTCAAGCCCCTTGAAAAAAGAAAATAGAGGAAGCAACTCACTTCCTCGCATTACTCCTATCCTAAGTTTGTCTTAGTAGACTAACACTAGACTCACATTCTGAAATCTTTCTGGCGGGTCATATCGTCTCATGATACCATTTGTTTTGCCTTTGTAATAAAATATCTTCGTACCTGAAGTTTGCAATCTAGATACATGCGAGAGTGCTTGAATAGTCTCACCCATCATGCAACCCAAAATAAGCAAGGACAAAAAGAAAGCATAAGGTAAGAATAACTAGGGCCTCTGGTGGTCAATTCAGGTCGCCATGTTGCTTCTTTAATTTCATGGTCTTGTTAAAATTCTTTCATCAGAGGTATTGGTTTATTTCTGAGTTGTCAAACTTCTCTAGCCAAGATAGATACAAGTCTTTCTTCATAAAAAAAATCCTGTTGTACTTGAATTTCTTGCATATAAATCTTGTGTGTATTATCAGGTCGACATCTTCTTAACATATAAACGTGAAACACATTGTGCAACTTAACCAATGCCTCAGAAAGAGCTAACTTATAAGTTACTGGTCCGATTCTCTTAAAAATCTCATAGGAGAACTAATGTAGTGTAACCTGAGCTTACCTTTCTTCTCAAATCGAAGTATTTTTTTTCTATGGTGAAACCTTCAGAAATACTTTATCCCCTACCTCATACTCAATATCCTTCCTTTTTAAATCATCATAGGATTTCTACTTATCACTAGTAACTTTTATTTTCTGTTGAATAATTTGGACCTTTTTTTCAGTATCTTTTACAATATCAGGTCCGATCATCTGATTTTCAATTAATTAAGTCCAACAAATTGGAGTTCTGCACTTCTTACCATATAATACTTCATAAGATGCCATGTTAATACCAATCTGAGAACTATTATTATAAGCAAACTCCATCAGAGAAAGATATTTATCCCAACTTCTAGGGAATTCTAATACACAACCTCGAAACATATCTTCCGATACCTAAAAACCTATTTAGATTGTCCATCTGTCTAGTAATAAAAAGTGGTACTAAAATTGATTCAAGTACCCAAAGTCATTTGCAGGCTTTTCCAAAATCTTGAAGTAAATTGAAGATCACACTTAGAAATAATGGACAATGTTATCTCATGCAATCTCACTATGTCATTCACATATATATTTGTCAACTTATCCATCGGATAGTCAAGACGAATGGATATAAAATGAGCAAAATTGGTGAACTTATCCATAATTACCAATACAACATCATGTTTCTTGTAAGTGAGAGGAAGCTTAATAATAAAATCCATGGTAATGTTATCTCATTTCTATTGAGGAGTCAAAATAAGATTCAACAAACCAAATAGAACCTAGTGCTCAACTTTAATCTATTGACATGTCAAATACTTATATGCATAATCTACAACATCACATTTCGTACTAGACCACCAGTAATACTACTTGAGATGTTGATATATTTTATTTCCACCAGGATGCATTGTGAAAATAGTATTATGAGCCGCATACAACATCTTCTTCTTCAATTCAGCACTAGCTGGTACACACAACTGATCTTTATAATACAAATCATCAACTCCTTTCACAAAAAAATCAAGTTGTTTACCTTTCTGAGTTGCCAAGATAAGTTATTGCAATTTATCAACTTACTGAGCGTCAATTATCCCTTGTCTCAAATAAGGCCTAGCTTTTAATTTAGCTATTAAAGCCCCATCAGATGTAATTCTCCACTCACCCTGTTACACTGACAATGTCAAAATGGTCTTCTGACTTAAAACATCAACCACTACATTAGCCTTACTAGGATGATAGTCCACAATATAGTCATAATCTTTAAAAAGCTTCAACTACCATCGTTGTCTAAAATTAAGTTCTTTATGAGTAAGCAAGTATTTCAGACTTTTAGATTAGTGAAAATCCTGCACTTTTCACATATAAGTAATGTCACAAAAAATTCAAAGCAAACATTACTGCAAGCTCAAGATCATGCATAGGATAGTTTTGCTCATGTGGCTTCAGTTTCCTAAAGGCATATTCAACTAATATATCTATGCATAAATCATCTTTTCTATGTCCAGTACAATCTCAAAATAAGTTATATGCAAGCTTACCGAAACCTCACACAAGTTTTCTCTCACTACTGTGTTCATCCTTTCTCTTACTATTGTATTTTCATTCTTTCAGTAGTTCACAACTTCACAACACTCAGTAAACTCAGATTTAATTCCAGATACAATTACTACACATTCCTTAAAAAATTCAGTTCCTCGTATAAGTCATTCAGTGCATTTATTCACCGAAACTATACTGCTTAAACTTCTCATACATGTAGATATATTAAATCGTAAAACATCATCAGAATTACTTACGTGATTCAGTAATATTACCAACGGAGAGAATAAAGCACTACAACTTGATGCTCGGTGTTTGGTAAAACCAAAAGTAAATTGATAACAATATTAATCTCGATGAAGATCAACGAGAGAGAGCTTAACTACAGGAAAACAACGTCTAAAACACGTATCTACGTGTTCTCTTGCATAGTTTAATATTTGTCACTATTTTTATGCTCCCACAAGTCACATATGCACATAGGATATTTGTCATCAATTTAATCAGTACACGTTTCACACAATCAGAAATTTTGAAATAATACTAATAGTCTCCAATTAAATCTTTAACACAAATAATTCACAATTCACATTTTAATCGCCTTAATCAATTATACTCGAAAAATGTCAATGAATGCATGAACAATTATTTTAAATATGTCAACAATAAATATTCACGTGTTTGTGAATATACAATGATGCATGAGCATGCAATGCATTCTACAGTATGCTCAATTCACAATTCTGGGGTCTAGCCCCGAACATGTAATGTTAGATGAACTACTCTTATAATCTTTTACTAAGGAGAACATTAAAATATCTTTATTTAGCATGGATGCTAATAAAGCATATGGTCCAATTAGTTTTAACGCGTTCTTTTTTAAAATGCATAGACCATGATTAGAGAAATAATATCCATTTTCATTTTTAAATCCTTCATTCAAGTAAACTATTTAGAAAAATAAAAAAAACCTATATTTTCTTAATCCCTAACATCTAAAACCTTACTTCGTTTATAGAGTTTATACTTGTCTCTTGCTGTAATGTTTTTATAAAATCATTTCAAAGATATTGATAACTAAACTTAAGATTATCATAAGCTCCATCATCATTTCTAGCCAATAAGCTTTCACCCAAGGCAGATCAATTATGGATTATATCATCCTTTCCTAATAAATATTCCAAAACTATCATAGATAAACTAATATTAGAAGTTGCTCGTTTAAATTTAGTTTTTATCAAACATTTAACTCAGTTGAATAGGGGTTCTAGTTTAATACATTGATAACTTTTTGATTCCTTATAACCTTCATTAGATGGCTAAAACCAATAACTTACCATGACTTCATTTGGAATGCTAGTCAATAGTAAGCCAACCTCAAATCTTCAATGGTGCATAAGGACTTAGGATAAGGATCTTTTCTCCCTACCTCTTCTTCTCATGTATGAAAGTGCTAATCAGGTTGACAACTAGTAAGATTGAAAGAGAAAATGACCTTAATTATCACTTCAAGTGTATGAAACTTATAGGTTTCAATCTCACCTATCAAATGTCCTTTTAATGCTTTCAAAAGCTGTTTGCTAGTTTTATGCTATACTGCAAGTATATGAATCATATATTGTATTGCATTTAATATCGATTCCATAAGAATTGAATATAGTCACCTAAAAATTTGAGTTACAGTTTGTCTAAGCTAACAAGAGATTAATTAACTAAAAATTAAAGTAAACCAACAAAACTTGATGACTAAATAAGAAAAAGATAACAATGGAATTGAAGTTATTTAATGATGGAAACTTAGGATTATTCTATCATTGTTTTTTCTTCCCTTCTCTGTGATTTCAACTATGCTTGATTCTAGATATCTAAAGGTTTTAATTACCCTCTCTTGAGATCTAAGTAAGTAATCCCAATTGAAATAGATAAAAGTTGAGTTACAATCTCTCAATTTATCAAAACTACTACTAAGTATTCAATTAGATTTGAAGCAATCATAAGGATAATTAAGTCACAATTAAGATATCTCTTCAATTGCTTATTAACCTAATATTTGTAAATCTATTAAGGTACCAACTCTCGTTGTGCAAGTTAACACAAATATCTTGATTCAATCTCTCAATTCAAATTAAGTATGAGTATTAAAAAAATATCACAAAGGAATAAGATGTTGAATTTAATAAGGTAAAAGTTATACAAAACAATTCAAGAATAATAACTTAACATAGATTTAGCAATCCATAATCATGTTCAAAACATAATATTTAAATTTGGCATATAAGGTAATGAAATAGAAGAATAGAAGAGAATGAAATCAGCTTGAAGCCTTGATCTAGAAAATCTAGAAAGTTGGAGTTAATCTTGATGCTACCACTTTTATATAGCCTCCTGTGTGTTTTTATCCCTTTTTTGGTGTTTGTATTGACTTTGAAATATGCCTCCCTCTTCTACAAGCTTCATAATATTCTTTTATTGTAAAAACTAGGTTTTCTAGAACATACATGATCATTTACATGATCGTGTATCTCAAATCCTCTCTAAATTACGACTTCACACATTTGTAGAAGCTTACATAGGCACATACACAATCGTGTATGTCAACATATGCGGGTATGTATATTCACATAAGCAAAAATAGCGTCTTATAAGCTCCACACATTTATGGTGACTTACATTATCCTTATACACAACCGTATATATCAAAAGTTGCTTCAATTATTCCATTTTATGCCTCATTTTCACCTGAATTCTTCTTCTTTTAGTTTATGAAGGCACTTATCAACTAAAAACAAACTTGAAACAAAATAAGTACCAAAAAATCATAAAAATCTAAAATAACAAGCAAAATACACTAAATATGAGTATATAAATATAGGTAATTAATCATTTATCAGGAGCGAACACGAAAGTAATGAATTTTATCCTCAGGTCTCTATAGACTTTTCAAAAGTTGTCAAGCTTATCTGTTAACATATACAAGAGCAAATTATTTGTATTTATAAGATACTAAACCTTTGCAAGGGAAGTCTGAAAGATGTCAGGTTTTAAACTAACTCTACCTCCTTTCCTATATCTTGGCATTCTTATTGTTACTTTAAGGCTTACCCTTAAAGATTACTAAAGTTTGTTTGATGCTCTTTATAAGAGAATTAGGTCTTGGTAGAATGATTTTTTTTGTTTTGCTAACAGATTGTAACTTATCACCTTTGTCTTTAACAACCTACAGGTTTATTAGTGCTCCCATTTATTTCTTCCTCTTAACACCTTTGAAAATTTTATGTGAAAGCAAGATGTTACATTAGGGCCAAAGTAAAATTGATTGAAGTTTGTGTGTCAAAGAATAAAAGTAGGTTGGGGGTCAAAACTATCATAACTATAAATGAATTTATGATAACTAAGGGGGTGGATGGTTCACATAGGAGAATGTTAATAGGAATGGGAATGAATATAGTAAGGAATAGGAATGGATATTATTATTATTATTATGATAGTTAGTTAAAAAAAGGAATGATTACCATTACCATTGATAGTGATTGATTCGTAAAAAAATTAAGAAATAAAAATTTATTATATTTTAATAAATAAATAAATAATATTTTAATTAATTATATTGTAATTAATTAATTACAATATTTGAATTAGTGAATCAATTATATTTTAATTAATTATACTGTATTTTAATTAATTATACTGTAACTAATTAATTAATTTTTT
>JAOSBK010000005.1:11476764-11503019 GCA_027568895.1 Erythroxylum shatona | reverse complement strand
ATTCATACTTAGGTTTATGCCTCACTAAAACTATTGAAATCACAATTCATTACTCATTGGCTTACTTTCAGATTTTTTCAAAACCCTCTTTCGGGTCTATTGTTCACATTCAATAACAGTGTACTATGCCCAACTTCCATTCAGAGATTAATCATCTTAGAGGCTGAATCATAATTTAGACTTCTTAAGACAATTTGTAGGCCTATTTCTCTAGATTACTCCAAATTAAAAATCATCTCATTTGGAATCCTATAGATCCAGATATAATCAAAACACTGAAGTATGTTTAGTGGAATAACCCCAGTTCATATAATTTAAGAGCTCACTCACTGTACCCGTCCCATGTTTCTCACTCAATCTTTCTCAATTCATTTCAGATGGCTATGATTTTTGGTGGAGATGTAGGTCAATGTCTTACGAGTCCAATGGTTCAAGAATCAATTCATTTGGGTGTATTTTTCCTATTTTCTATAATTTTTCAAAATTTATGCCTAAATTCACCAAAATTCACAAATACAATCTTTTTACTAACCAATAGAATTTTCAATATAAATAAATTCAAAATTTTCAAAACACCTAAAAATCACAACTCAATCTAATTATACCCAGAATTATTCATGAATGCATGTACAATTATTTTCATGTGCCAGAACTTCACTATTCATATGTATGTGTATGACATAATATGCATGAACATGGAAATGCATTTCTCATTTTTCCGTAATCTCTCACATTTACAATTTTAGCCTTAAGATGGGTAACAAGATGTTACATGGAAGCCCCCATCTACACCTATAACTAAAATCTAGAAAGATACTAGAAGGATCTTCAAGTCTAGTTTTTCTCAAGATCTTGATGGCATTGACAATATCCTAATCCCATATTCAAACATAGATTAAGATAAAACTACTAGTCTTTTGCTTCCTAATTCATTGCCTATTTCATGTCCAAATTTAGAAGATATTGCAATAGAAGTTTCTGTTTGTCCTCCCTCCAAAATTCCAGAATAACGCACAGTCTTAACAAATGGCAATGACACTCCCTCCTCAACTCCCAGCAAAGCAACCCCACTTGTAGAATGTGGTAATGTTGATGTTGATTTTATTTTTTGCTAACAAAAGAAGATCTAGTAAAAGGAAAAGGTCTTCTCTCAGCCAAGTCTTATGAATGTTTCAGCTAGGAATATTAGGGGGCTTAATTCACTGAAAAGAAACTTTTTATTAAGAGATATCATTTTAGAAAATAAGCCTTATATGCTTGTCATTTTAGAGTCTCAAATTAAGCAAGAAAAATGTAACATTCTCTAGTTCTCACCTGAGGGCTAGAAGTTGTTACATAATTATGAAGAGCATGATAATGACATAATTTTCTAGTCAATAATCCTGTATCATGACATAATTTTCTAGTCTATAATCCTATAAAAATTGCAATACTCAATCACAAGGTTTCATCTCAAATGATCCATCTTAAAGTTCATCTATTAAAGCCAAAAACCATCATTTATGTCTCCTACATCTATTCTTTCAACTACTTCTTTCAGAGAATCTCCCTTTGGAATAATCTCAGAGATCTTACACCTCATATTCAAACTCTTTCACTCATTCTTGGTGATTTTAATGCCACAACTTCTTTTTTTAAATCTGAGGGCATCTTTGCTTATAAACATTACAATGAAGAGTTTAAAAGATTTCTTAAGGATATCCAAGTTTTTGACTTACCTTATGATGGTAACTTCTTCAATTGGAACAACCAATATTTAGGGTATTCTTTTATCAAAAGAAAGCTTGACAAATGCTTGTCCAACCTGGAGTGGTGTCATACTTTCCCATATTTCCAAGCTCTATTCCTAAACACCACACTCTTTAGTCACTCTCCCATTCTAGCACATATAAACCCTCTTAAGTTATTTCACTCTCCATTCGGATTTAATAATTTTCTCATTGATGTTGTAGGTTTTCCTAATATGGTGGAGAAAAGTTCTAACATATTATGTTTTGATTCAAGATAACTCATCCTTATAAGGAAACTTTACTCCATCAAAGAAGCAATCAAATTATTCCACAAGCAGTATATTGGTAACAAATATCATTTAGTATCTACTACTAAAGCTACACTTGAACAAGCTCAATCAGCCATCTATTGTAATCCTTCTCCTATTGTTCTTACTGAAAAGGAGAGACATTCCTTTGATGCTTTATCACAAGCTTTGAAGTTCTATAATTCACTTTTGAAGCAAAGATCCTGGGTGAATTGGTTGAAGCACGGTGATAAGAACTCAAACTTTTTCTAGAAGGCAATTTCTTCTACGAAAGCTTCAAAAAAGATCTTATCCATCAAACATTTGAACTCCAATATGGACTCAGAGTCTTTAATCATCAAAGCAACTGAAAACTATTTCTCGAATTTGCTAGGTTCTTACCTCAGTTCCTAATCCTCTCCTAGGCTCATCATTAAAATTGAAATCAACATTCTTTGTACTCCTGTTTCAATTTAGGAAATCAGTCATGCTTTTAAATCAATCCATCCTAAGAAAGCCCTAGGTCTTTATGGTTTCAATACCAACTTTTTTTTTCAAAACTTGGCATATTACCAATGAAATGGTGGTTAATGTTGTGTTGGAGTTTTTCAATAATGGAAAGCTTCTAAAGGAGATCAACAACACTTTCATCACACATTTCCCTAAAGGAATCAAGATTTTCGCCTATGTCCTATTATAACACTGTTTACAAGGTTATCTCCAAGGTACTCTCACTTAGACTTGAAACCATTCTCCCTAATCATATTGATTGCAATCAAGGTGCTTATATTCTTGGTAGATTGATTGGTGATAACATTTCCATTGCTCAAGAAATTTTGAAGCATTATACAAGGAAGAGAGGACATTAAAATTGTGCCATGAAAGTTGACTTTAAAAAAACTTATAACATGTTGGATTGGTCTTTTATCATTAACACTCTGTAGGCTTATGGTTTTCCTTTAAAATTTATCAATTGGATTCCTCAATGCATAAGTTTTATGACTTTCAAAGTCTTAGTAAATGGGGAAACTTCAATAACTATCAAAGGTGCAAGAGGAATTATGCAAAGGGATCATATTTCCCCTTACCTATTCTCATTAAAAATGGAGATGCTCAATAAGCTTTTTCTTATAGTGGTAGAAAAAGATCCCACATTCAAATTCCATGGAAAATGCAAAAAGTTAAAGCTAATCAATTTGAGTTTTGTTAATAATCTTTTCCAATTTTCAAAAACATATTGCAATTTAATAGCTTCACTCTCCAATGCTCTTAAGAAGTTTAACAAGAAGTTAGGTCTCACCATTAACTATAGGAAGAGTACTTTATTCATTTACAAAAGTGCCTCTATTCTTACATCAATTTCTAGATTCAAAAGTCAACAACTTCTGGTGACTTATCTTGGAATTCCTATATCATCAACTAATCCATCTCCAAATGATTACAAATGCTTGATTGATAAAATCCTCAATAGGATCAATAATTGGAGTTATAGAGAACTTTCCATAGTAGGCAAAGATTAGTTAATTAACTTTGTCCTCACCTTTATGGTTGTTTAATGGAGATCCCATCTTATAATTCCCAAATACATTTATAAAGATTGATAGGATCTTCAAAAACTTTCTCTATTTGGATGCAATCTGAAATCAAAGGCTGGTAAACTAAAATGGACAAATGTATGCTTACCTCATAGACAAGGAGGAATTGGTCTCATTACATCCAAATTGCTGAATTAAATAATGGTTATTAAGAATGTGTGGAGATTGATTCAAGACAAACAATACTTGTGGGTTAAATAGGTTAATGCTTATTATATCAAAGAGAAATCCTTCTGGTGTTTCAAAATTCCTAGGAATGCTTCTGCCTTGATCAAATACATTGGTAAGATCAGATATAAGATCAAAATACATTATAATTATCAGACTGACAATAGGGAAAATTTCAAGTTTTGGTTTGATCCATGGCTCAACCGAAGGACACTCTATAATATTCCTCAGTTTCATGTACTCAAAAGCTTTATTTGCGCAGATGCTAATATAGCACAAGGCTTAACTACTCTTTAGCAACTCCCTAACAGAAGTTCTCTTACGAGTTATTCCCCACTTCTAACCAATCTCACTTTTACTAGGCAAGCAGATAAATTATTGTGGAAGCTAACAAATATTTGTTAGTTCTCCACTTCCCCAGCTAGAAACATATACAAAATAGATTATTGCAAGGTGCAATAATATTATGTAGTATGGTGTAAGAATTTCAGTCCTAGATATGCTCATCTGCTTTGGCAAAGCTTTAAAAGTAAGCTTACCACCTTGGATAATATTGGCAGCTTCTTACACATTCCTATATATTGTTCCTTATACAAGCACCAAACAAAATCTCAAAAACATCTTTTCTTTGCTTGCACATATTCGAATCAAATTTAGAGTTTCATTATGGATGAATGTGGTATTCATGACCCCCCCTCCCGTAATCTATCAAACATAATAGTATGAAGTATTCAACCTAAACTATCTCAAGAAGGCGATGTGTGGTTAATCTTCACTGCCCTAGCTTACCTTATAGTAGGCATTTGGATTAAAAGGAATAACAAAATCTTCAAATCCATTGCTAGTACACCACAAGAGATATCAATAACCATTTAAGATCAAATCAGGTTGGACATGTCGCTCTATAAACACAAGCACATATTTAGTCATAAAATATCTTCACAGTGGAACTTATTCCAGTTGAACTGAGGCAACACCAGTTGAGGCACTGAATACTGAAGTTTATGCTACTTAACTAGTGTTGAACCATTTACAAAATGATGTACACTATGTGCTTATTTAGCATCCTTTTAGGGGCTAGTCTCCTTTGAATTGTATTCCAGTTGGTTTGTACTTTTAGTACACCTTCATTTACTTGAATAAATTACCTTTTATTCAAAAAAAGATGAAAAATAAAATAAAATTTTATTTCATATTTATATTTAATTTTATTCTTAATACAGTTATTATATTTAATATTAAAATTAGATTTAATTATTTCTTAACATACTAAATAAGTATATTATACAATAATAATTCAATTATGAGTATGATGAAAACATATATTTTAATTATCTTAAAATGTATAAATATTTTATACAATTAAAGGAATTGAAAAATTAAATTTATATAATAAGAACCTAATTTAAAATTATTTTTTATTTTCTTTCTTAATATTGGGTCTTTGTATAAACCTTCAAAACCAATGAGGTTTTAAAAGTTAATTTTATAAGATAAAATACTTAATTTTTATGTGAGTTGTTTTAAAAAGTCAACTTTATAAGATAAATCAAATATTTGATTTTTATATCGTCTCCTGTTTGGTGAGATTTCCTCTCTACATTTTTTTTACAAATTAATAAAAACACTTAAAATAATATTTTGATAAGATTTTTTTTATCTATAGTGTTTCTCTAGCAAAAGGATATATTTTTTAAAATAACATAGATAACTATGTTTCCCTCTTTCTCCAATAGCCTTTCCCCCTCTTTATGAACAACCAACCCTCCACCCCTTAACTACCAAACCCTCTAAACTTTCCAAAAATGGAAACTTACTATAGAACTAGACAATAATGACCCCAAGAAAGGCACACAAACCATCCCAGAAACTTTACATTTTATAGTAACACTAACTTCCATAAGCAACACTAATGACTCCCCCTACAAGGAACTAGAGAATGGAAAAGACTAGGAACTAGTTAAGTAGAAGACAACTTGAAACTTGATTGTAGGAGATTCTAGCAACTTTGGGAAGCTTAGATATATGGAATCGAGGGGTAACTAACCAATCCAGTCCCTAGTAGAGGTACTACAATAGGTAGTTAGGAAATGAAACACCTTTTTAGTCGACTTCTTCTTAGAGAAAACATTAGCATTCCTAGTGGTGTAGAAATGGGCATTATTAGGTTAGAGAAATATGGGACTTGTTAATATGATGGTAAATGAGCACAAGCTATTTGTTTTTAAATTTAACATAGAGGAAAATGCATAAAGAACCCTAAAATCAGGCCCTTGGCACATGCTAGGACACCCAATCCTACTCAGAAAATGACACCCTGGATTCAAATTGGACGAAACAAGATGCAAACTATCCCTTTATAGGTGAATTTCTATAGAGAACCCTTGGAGTATTGGTATGCAGAGGGAAAGAGTTACATAGCAAGCAACATAGGGAAACCCCTAGGGATGGATGAAAACACAACATTGATGAAGAGAATAGGGTTTGCAAGGGTTTCTATAGATGTGGATATCACCAAAAGGCTACTAGAATCCTTTAAAATAATGAGACTAAAGGAGGATGGAAAACTAGAAGAAGATTTAATAAGGGTAACATACATGTGCAAACCAAAGAGCAAAGAGAAGAAGCAAGTCTAGAGGAGACAAAAGAACTCAAAGGAGAAAAAGATATAAGAAGATGACATAGAAAGGATGGTGGAGAATCCAGAGGTAAGAAAGGAATAATATGATGAACAAAGCAGTCAACCTCAAGGTGAAAAAGATATATTACCCTAGAGAAAGGCAAGCAGGTTGTGGAAGACTTGGATTTAATCTAAGAAGAAGTAATTAGAACTCCAATTATGGAGAAATGAGAAGCATTAGGTATTAAACTGAACACAAAAGCAAACTCCCCTATTGTAGGTAGGAAAACCAAGAGGAAGAATCAGGCAAAAAGAAAAAGTAATGAAGTTATCCATATGGAATAAGAGGGTTGAATAGTCTTAATAAAGAGCTCATCTTTAACAACAAATTTGATCTTGTTGGTTTATTAGAAACCAAAATAAAAAAAGGGGCAGCTGGAGAAGTGCATATGGTTCTTAAGAAGAGATTGGTAGGTGGTGACAAACCATGAAAAACATGTTCTTGGACTAGTAGTAACAACATTTAACCCCTCTAAGCTAGACCTAATCAACTGGTCATACATATACCATATCATCCATTATGATATGCTGATAAAGAACTCTAGAAGACCAATCATAGTATACATTATGTATACTACTAACTTTGAGTTTCAAAGGTGGTTACTTTGGAAAGAAATAGTTATAACCAATAACAAAAAAGACACTTTGGATATTAGTAGGGGATTTTAATTACACTCTTTTTCGAGGGAATCTTAAGGAGGAAGAAAATGGTCCCAGCAGAACTATAAGGAGCTTAAAAAATTGACTCATTGTGAAGGGTTGACAGTCTTAAAGTCCTTAGGCAATGCATTCATATGGAATAACAAACAATCTGGGAGCTTGTTCCTAATAAAGAAACTTGAAAGGAGTATCTTTAATTCATCTTGGTTATAACAATTTCCTCTCAGTACTACTAGTTATAAGGAACCAATAATCTCAAATCATAGCCTAATGGTGATAAACCTATCCACCCTAGAGGAAAATAGAAGATCCCCATTTAGGGTGTTCAATAAATTGATGAAGCATTCAAAGTTCAGTGAGCCATTAAGGGAAGGAATGAAGAAGAAAGTTGAAGGCTTCAAGGGATTCAAACTCTCTTAGAAACTTATGGCTATGAAAGATAACTTAAAAATACTCAGTAGAGAAAACATAGACCCAGGACAAAAAGAGAAGAATAAGGCTTTTAAAGGAATTGCTGAATGCCATAAGAGAATAATGGTAGGACCAGATGACCAGGAGTTTAAGAAGGAAGAAGCAAACCTAACAAGTAATAAGTGATATTCGTTATAGGATTGTCTAAGTCATTTTATGTTATAATGTGTGTGTTTTAGTATACATACTAGGATTAGCCTAGGTTTTATGTTATTTTCACATAAATTGTATATGTATGTGATTGTATATGATAAATTGCATGTTGGGTTTTAAATGATGGATTTTAAGCTTAGGTTTTACATGGTTTTCATGTGTTTTGAGGTACATACATTTTGCATAGTTGTATGTTAATGTTTGGGAAGGATTTGAACCTTATTTGTGTTGATTATCAAATTACTTGCATATGGAATTATTTTAGGTATCAAAGGATAAACAAAAGAAGAAAATAATGCTAAGAAATAATAGGTCATGATCGTGACTTGTTGGTTACAATCACAACCTAAGTAGAAGCTATAATTTTCTAGCTTTTTAGTTGGAAATTCTGTTTTGCTCCACATACATGCTAAGTCGGTTTATACACCTAAGGGGTATAAAAACCCCATTTGAAACCCAAGAAAAAAGAATAGGGTCAAGCAACACACCAAAAGGAGGAAGACAAATATATTTTTTGCTGGATTTTCTAGAAGAATCAAGTGATTTCAAGAGATCTTAAAGTTGCCACACCAAGTTCCAGCTTTGTTCTTAAACTCACCCTTCTATTCTCTCTTTTCTCATTTGTTTTTGTTTATTTATTGTATATAAAAGATGTATTAACTTTTTTTGAGGTTTTGTTAATGATTGTAATGGATTTCTAAATAGAATTTACAGTTGTTCTTACAATAACTGTGTAAGAACTCACTTTGGTTTAATGAATGGTTTGCTTTAATGCTTATTATGTGTGGACATTATATGCATTACTTACATTGAGAAATGGAGTTAGTAAATTAGCTTTGATGTACCTTGAGAGTGGTCAGCCTTGAGAACACTTCACACATCAAGCTAACATGACATTTAGAGAGAGATCTTGGATGCTTTGATGGTTATCCAATAGGTTACTTCATGTCCACTTAAAAGGTTAAATAAAGTGTGTAGGTTGAGAGATCACATACAAAATTTAATCATTATTTTAGGCTTAATTGGTTATAATATTCAGAAAGAAAGGGGCAATACATTAGAATTCCTAGGACTAAGATTGAATTAACAATGAAAAGGGACAATTAGAAGATATCCCGTCTTTTAAAATTTACCCTTTTGTCAACTAATAACAATCTTTAGACAATTTATTAAGTTTTTATTATTAATTTTACAAGTCATGCCATCCATCCAAACAAATATAATTAAATTAGAATCAATGCAATTTATTAATAACAACAAACAATATTTCCTTTTGTAATTTTTTTATGAAAAGGGTCTTTAGGCTTTTAAAATCACTCCAATCTTCCTACCCTTTCATTTAGTATTTTTTTATTTTTGAAATGTTCCTTGTATATTAAATGTGCATTATTCAATAATTTTATATATTATAATCCTTAAATTTGACAAACTTAATTGATAAAGAATTAATTGACTATATTTATATACCCATATTTAGTGTGTCATGCTTGTTGTTTGAGAGATTTATGTATTTTGGTACTTATTTTGCTTTAAGAGTGTTTTTAGGTGGTAATTGCCTTCATATACCAAAAGGAGAAGAACTATGGTGAAATCAAAGCATAAAATGAAAGGCAACTTTAGAGGTACACTATAATGTGCAGAGCCCGTGTAAGCTACAATAAACATATAAAACTTCAAAGTTGCTGCTTATACATACGAGAAGATACACATCCATGTATGTAGCCCATGTAAGCTTCTAAAACTGTGTAAAGATGTAATTTATAAGACATTTTGAGATACATGGTCACTTACACAATCTTGTAAATTATCTGTGTATATTCTAGAAACCCTTATTTCTTATTATAAAAGGAAATTATAAAGGCTACAAAAAAGGTAGAAGCAACTAAAGTCATATTAGACTCTAGAAAAGGAAAGAAGAAGTAGTTCAAAATGGAGGATGAGGAAAACACAGATTAATTCAAGAGATTTGATAGAGAGAGAACCTTTGATCCAAATTTTAAAAGGATTTCATTAGAGATGAAAAGGGGATCTATTGATCATAGACTCTTTTATTTCTAATTGTTTTTCTTACTACTTGATGCTGGATTTGTTTTTTAAGTTTAGGAACTAATTTGTTTAGTGCATAGGTGTGATGAACCTTAAGTTAGAATGGATAAAGTGATATATTTTTTATTCAATGCAAGTTAATTAATTGATTTATTGCGATTCAACTATACATTTATATTCTTGAACTAATATATTAGGGATATTAGTTCAATGGTTAATTTCATATGATTGAGATTAAGAAATTATTTCATTTTAATAGATCTACTGTTGAGTAAGTTTTATATCTAATAATAAAACTCTCAATGCCCATAAGTATACATATTGTTTCTTGTAGTATAAGAGGTTATTCTTCCCAAGAAGATTATGTGAGAGCTAACAATTTGGACCTAACTTTTTCTAAGGTATTCAGAAATTGATTTGAATAAAAGTAAATAATAGAAATTAAAATAGAATAATAAATGAAACAGACAATCAAATAAACAATAAGCTGTTAATAAAATTAGGTTTTTGATCAAGATGCAATATTTAGGACTTATCCTTATTTTGTTTCCTTTAATATTATTGATTCAATTGATTTGTTTGATCCTAGATTTTCTAAAGTTTTGATTATTCTCTTTCATGACCTAATCAATTAACCCTAATTGATTTTTAAATTCACATATTTGTAATTTTTCATTTCACAAAAATATTCCCATCTAATTTAATTAGATCTGAAGCTATCTATTGGATAGTTAATTTCACATGCATGATCTCTCTTCGATTGTTTATTAATTTGATAATTATGAGTCTATTAAACTTTTGACTCTTGTTGCACAATCTAACGTTGATTACTTTGACTCACTCTCTTGATTTGTTGTCAAGTTCATGCATGAACAATTATCACAAACAACGAGAAATATATTGAATTCACTAATAATTAAAATTCATAAGATAATTCTAGAGTAAATCCTAATCTAAATATATAAATCTATGACTATGTTTAACATCTTCTAATTTAGATTACACATCAAGGATAATGAAAGAAATAAAGGAAAATAATAAACACTCTGTTAAGGCCTTGATCTGGAGTACTAGAATTTTCAGACGTTCTTTTTAATCTCCCACTTTCAATTCACTTTAATACAATGACTACTGTTATTTTTGTTGTAGTTTATGTTCTTATATAGTTCCTTAGGGTCTTAAGGTCATGTGTAAGGTTTTCTTACTTTTTTGGTTCCAAAAATAGCCCGAACCCTAAAATAGATGAAAAAACTCGTGTATGGAAATCTCCTATCATGATTGTGACTTAGGAGTCACTGTCATGCTCTATATTTTATCCTTTCTATCATGATTGTGCAACCCCATACACACTTGTCACAATCGTGAAAAAGGCAATGTAGCCCTATGCATGCCTATCACGATTGTGCTCTTTATATTGAGACACCCTTTATGTAGCTTCCATCTTCTCTATTCTTCAATTTCCTAACTTCCAACACTCACAAACACATTAAACACCTAATGAAACATAAAATTAAGATTGAATTCAAGCTCTAAACCACACAAACACTTAGAATATAAATAAACACTCATAATAACATAATTCTAAGCTTATGTATATGATAATCATTTAATAAACATTTAAAGACAAACTAAAACACCTAGGAAAACATAATATGAACTATACCTATTAACATCCCCACACTTAAAATTTTGCTTTTCCTCAACAAAAAACAAAAAGAAAAGCAAAAAGAAACACACAAAATACATAATCACACATTCATGCAATAAGCACATAGAATCTTATGGAATCAATTTAACTACAAACAACAATCATTCAAAATGTGCTAACGTACTAAAATGAAAGAATGAGTTGGAATTATACCTGATCCCCATATCAACGTATAAAGGGAAAACTTGACAATAGGACTAAGTAGCAATTGTTTATAAGATTGTGTTATAAATTCATGAGACTTATGAAGTTCCCATTTGATTTAATCTTCTTGCACTTAGTTAGGAGAGTATGTTGGCTAGTGTTCTACAATCGATCCAATTCCCCTACTCATACGGAAAGGCCAATGCCAATTTTTATTTTGGATCAGTACCTACACTTTATTATCTTCAGGGATAGAACTTCTTAAAGCTAAAAAGAGTTAAGTGTTACATATAGGACCTAGATCATGCTAATGATCAAACCAAAATGTAGTGCTCTGCCTATCTAGATGTAATGTTTGATATGAGGGTGCATGAAGGATCTAGTGTGCAAAATCTATTGAAAGGTACACAATCTAATGTTAGGATTAAGAAGATTTTTGAGTAATGAACTAGATGCTTTTATGTTTAACATTATACATGTGAACCCATTTTATGTTAATGATTGTTGATTTGGAATTTTTAGGCTACTAATTATTAGTTTTCACTAAATTGAAATTTCCTAACCTTTTTTTTTCTCTTTTTTATTCTTTTGTGCTCCCTTTTCACATTTGCAATGCTGGGATTCTTGCAATTGTTTGACAATGAACTAGTACATATGAAGATAAAAAAACTTTAGTATTTCTAAAATATGAGATAATCTTATTTGATTTGATTAGTGAAAGACAATAAGGTAATTAAATTAAGGAATGCCATTATCTAAAATTTAGAGATGTTTTGGTTAAAGTCATATTTTCTTGTGTTGCAATGACATCTTCTTATATGTTGGAGTCAAATTTTTATCTATGGTGAATTCAAAATAAACTACTCTCTCTCTCTCTCTCTCATGATTTTTTTGTTTTAGAGGAGACTTGTTTTTCATAAACTTTTCCTAATGTAAAATCTTGCCAAAGCTTGAATGACAATTATGCTTTAAAATTATTAAATTAACTATAATTTCATTTCTTTAATGTAACTGTGATTATGTTCGGGAAGTCTTAGAATTTTAACTAGAGACTTTTCATTACTATCGTGACTTGAACTTGATAGAATTTTATTCATAACATCAAAGAATTTTTTGAATTGACAAAATTTTCTTTCACACATTATCATTTCCTTAATATCAAAATCATATGGCCTAAGAAGATAATACTATAATAAGAAGTATTAGGTGAATTGGCAACATAAGTGTATTTATGCATATAATTGACATTGGGTCAAATGACCATTAATTGCAAACGAATATGAATAAATATTCCTAAGGCTTTCCAAAGTAGTTGAGAAAACATCCAAGCATTCATAAATCATTTATCTTCCACAAAGTTTTAAACTTAACAATTGAAAAGAAAAATAATTAATCTAAAAAGAGCATTAAAACTTTATTAAACCCAAATTTAAGAGATTGTTCAAATGTGTGAATGGTTTATATCAATAAATAATCATGTTGTTGTGTAATAACCAAAATAAATAACAAAAAGAAAAAGAAGTAAATAATACTAGACAATAGGAAAAGATTGCTGAGCATATCAAATTGCTCTTAAGCCCTTTATTTTATATCTTTAAATCCTCCAACATATGTTAGGTGTGAAGCCTTGTGATTGTTGACACTTGGCTCCTCCTTTTCCAATTTAAGTCACTCATGTTTCAAAATGGATATGACTTTATACTGTATGGAAATATAAGTTTTGGTTGAATAGTTATTAACCTCATTATGATAGTTATATGTTAACTCTAGCTTATACCAGCAAGGATACAATAACTTAAACTATTTTCCAAATATTGACATAATATTATTCTATTTCAAAAGCATTTTGTAGAAATTTCTCTATATTTCCTTTCCTAATCATATTGTATAATAAATCACATATTGTGTAATCTCTATATTTCCTTTCCTATTGTTAAGCTATTCTCGTTAGGAAAGGAAAGCATATTGTGCAAGCAACCACTAATATACTATATATTTTTGCATATTTGGTGTTTTGGGCTTGTTATTTGATACTTTTACATTTTTTTGGTATTACTTTGTTTATAGTATGTTTTCATATCAAACTTCCCCTTCATGGATCGAAAGGAGAAGAATTTGGGTGAATTTAGGGCATAAAACAGAAAATTAAAGATATTTTTATAGGCATAAACACGTGTGAAGATGTACATGTTAAGTCAAGAAAACTTCACGTCTATTAATTTTGGTGACAATCAAATAATAATAATATTAGAAATAAATGAACTGTTTTGATAAGTATGATAAGCCTGTAGAAAAACACAGAGGAAGAAAAAAATACAGAAGAAACAAATACAGAAGAAGCGGAAAACACAGAAGAAGAAAAAAACACAGACGAAGCGGAAAACACAGAAGAAGCAAAAAACACAGAAGAAGAAAACACAAAAGAAACAAAAACATAGAAGAAGCAAAAACACAGAAGAAGCAAAAAACAGCGAAGAAGCGGAAAACACAGAAGAAGCAGAAAACACAGAAGAAGCAGAAAACACAGAAGAAGCGAAAAACACAGAAGAAGCGAAAACATAGAAGAAGTGAAAAACACAGACAATATGGAGATGAAGATACTCTAGTACATCGAACAGTTAGTCAGTTGAAGTTAGTTAAAAAACTTAACTAAATAACGGTCTCTACAAGAAACAAGAAGTAGTTATCAAGAAGCAGTTTGAGACTTAGGCTATAAATACTAGTCGTAGTCGAAGACTAAACAATCTTTTAGCTTTCAAGTTTTTACTTACAAAGAAAAATTCTGTACTCAAAAGTGCGATGTAAGAGAGCAAACTCTATTGTAATAAAAAGCTTACAGTATCTTTCTAGTGAGAGAAAAAAAAGGCTAAGAGCCTAGAGAGGCTAAGATAGCAGAAAGAATACTTTGTGTAAGAGACCTAAAGAGGCTCTGGAGGGGAAGAAAGAATACTTGTAAAATTGAAGAAATATAGTGAAATCTCAGACGAACTCTGAGGACTGGACGTAGCCCAAGATTTGAGATGAACCAGTATAAAATCGCATCGTCTATCTTCTAACCCTTCATTTTAATTTTTCCTGTTCTTAGACAAGTATATAGAAGTTATTTGCGATTTAAATTCGTAGTTGTTTTAGTGTAACATTTTTGGTATTCATTTAATAGTTGAAAAAGTTCTTTTCAAGAAATATCGAAGGTTTTTGTATTTACGAAAAGATTACATAATTAAACCCCCCTTCTTGTGTATTTCGTATATTGTACATAAATTCTATATCTACAAGTGATTTACTTTAAGTAGTTGACTATTTTGATGCTTCTACTTTGAGCACATTGACTAGAGGAGAGACAACATATTGTCCTTCATTTTTGGTGGAGGAAAGAATTTGATCATATTTTTATAAAATAAGGAAGCATCCCTTACCACTTAACATCGAGACAACTTTAAATTAGTGTTAAAAGTAATGTCAATCTTAGAAATTCAACTAGTGCATTTTGGATGGGATGCAGTTAGTGCATTTTAAGCACGATGAAAATGAATATGATTTGAAGGGATTGAAAAAGAACGAGAGATCAATCCAAAGAAAGAAAGGTGGAGAAATAGAGGAGCTTTATGAGAAACCTTGGAGGGAAGATAAGAAGAAGTAGAAAACTAATAGGTAACTTGTTTGAAGGGAGTTGAAAGGAGAGGAAGAAGAGCTGTTAGGGTAGTAGAGAAAGGAGATGGAAGAGGCAACAAGGAAGACTAATTACAAGAGGTAGAAGCAAAAAAGAAGAAACTGGATATGGCTGATTCAAGGATAGAATGATCAAGTATACATGATTGAAAGGGAGGCTTCAACTTAAAATAAAAAGAAATTTGACAAAGGATATGTGCAAAAGTAGTCCCATTCAGGAAAGTAAAAAATAATGAAATTGAATAAATCAATTGAAAAGGAAAAGAACGGTAAGGATACTAAAAGCAAATTGAATAATTTTTAAATAGCTCAATTTTATTTAATTGAACATGAGTAGTCATGAGACATATACTTTAATATAATAAATATATAAATTAAAAATCGTAATTGCACCAAACATAATGTTTAGATTTAATTAATTTAATAATGATTTAAAATTAGATTAATTTAATAATTTTCAAATATTATTTATAAATTTTGTGAATACTAAAAAACTATAAATAAATGAGGATATGAAAATATTTGCTTAAAGTATAAGATAAATGAGAAAAAGAAAAAATTAATAATTGTTATTTGATTATTACCGGTGATTGATATCAAAGTTTACGATATTGTTTCGTACCAACCAGTACCGTACTGGACCAAATTCTATATGAAATGGAGGATTGGATATATCAAGTTTAAATGCCGATCAATACTAGTTGGTATTTTGAATACCGGTTAGCACCGAAAATTTTATAAAATATGGGACATTTTTGTAAAATTTTTAAAAAATTTTAAACTTTCCCTCCATTTCTCCTGCCTCCTTTTTTCAAAATCTAACATGTGCATCGAGCATCCTGACATTGGGTAAGAGCATCTATAAGTACCAAAATCTTATTATTATATATATATATATATATATTTTTTAATATTTATATTTATCATTATTATTTTCATTACTTTATCTCTATATATATAATTTTATTTTCATAGTAATTTACATATTTATTAATTGATTAATTTTTTTTCTACTTATTTTATTTTAATTTATTATTTTTTAAAAATTTTATTCTCTTTTTTTGTCATTACTATCTTGTCACATATGCATGTGGGCCTACTGGAAACAGCCTCTCTACAATGTAGGGGTAAGGCTGCGTACTATCCGGCCCCCCCAGACCCTACTTCATTGTAAAAATTTTCGGGGTATGATGATGATGATGATATGCATTTTAACTAATATTTAAACACTAATTTAACTTTTACTTGTTGTTCATAGATAGAACTCAATATCGTCGATATCGGTAACCCGAAAGTTTCAAGATGTGTCAGTTCACTATTGAAACAAAGGGCAAAGGATCATCATTACCATATACATAAATACTATAAATCTTTTCCTTCAAATGAGGAGGCAAGGAGAGACATGTTCTCGAACAGGTGACTCGAGAAAATTGGAGTCAAATGTGTGATTATTGGGCCTCTGGCAACGTTAAGGTTTGTTTTCTTTTTCTTCACATTTGCTTTAATTAATCTTGTGTCACATTTAATGACTATTTCTTTTCTGTATTTAGGAAAAGTATGAGAAAGCCAAGGTTAATAGAGAAAAAAAGAGAACTCCTCACAACTAAGACTCCAAATCATTTGCTATCGTCTGAAAAGAATTTGTAAGTTCTTTGGTTAGAAATTATAATTATATCAGTTAATACAATTTTTTAATGTTTTTCAATTTTTGTTTTCATAAATCAAAGTGAAAAGGAGCTACATGGACAAGATTGTGTTAGGATCACACTCTACAAACTGATATATTATAAGGAATGTAAAGTTTAGACGTCTGAAGAAGCGTTGGATAATTATGTAAGTCTAAACATTTGTTTAATTTTTATGGCTATTAATTTTTGAATTAAATATTGATGTTTTTAAAATTTTAGAATAAGATGTAGGAGTTGTTATAGAGCTCCTTGTCTGACAGAAATGCACCAAATGTAGATGACATTTGCAATAGCGTCCTTGGTACAAGATCAAGTTACATTAAAGGTCTTGGGTATGACCTTAAACTAATAGGACATCCTCATCACGACCAATATATGTAACAATGCTTTAAGAGGAGAATCTATCACTTAAGGCTTCGTCACAACATAATGAACAAAAGTTAGATCGTACTGAACAAAAGTTGGCCAAGCTTGAAAAGATGGTCAACCAAATTCTAAGCTCAAATTATGAAAGTAGTAATGACGATGAAAGCGACCCTTAGTTTGTACATAAGCTTTTTTGTAATTAACATTTAATGACATTTATTTTTATATAAACTTTTGTTTATTTTAATTTTCATTTAATTAATTATAAATCAAAATATCTAAATATCACAAACAATACGATGAATTAAAAATCTTAAAAATAATCATAATATAATATCCAATTTTTTATACAAATGTTTACTAAGAAATGAAAGCTCTTCACTAAAACTTTTTAGCAACGTTATTGAAAATGTCACCAATAATTTTAAAAAAATTAAATAAAATTTGTAGCTAAAAAGATTTTCCGATGATTCCCAAAATAGTCACCAAAGTTTTTAGATACGTTATCTAAATCATTGCAAATAACATTGAGCTACGATTTGAGAATCGTCGCAAATAAACCATCAAAATCGCCACAAATAATCGTTACCTACGTTCTAAAAACCATCGCTAAAAATATTTTACTATGTAAAAATTATCGTTGCAATATATTATTAGCTATAAGTAATTAACATAGCTAATAAATTAACTTTTATCCACGAATAATAGCTATCACGAATAGTCTTTCGCGACGATTGGTTTTAACCATGCCCATCTCTTTTGGCGATGTACCATAAGTCGGAGCAAAAAGTAATAACAATGTTCGAAACATTGCCAATAATATTTTTCTACCTAGATTTTACGATGAAATGTTTGATGATTTTTTTGTCGCTAAAAAAATTTTGCAACAATTTTTGTACTATACCAACAAAAATATTTGTCGTCAAATGTCCTTTCTGTTGTAGTAGAGCATACTTTGATAAGTTAATAAATAAATTTAATTAAAATTTAAAACTAATAGTATAATAATAAAAATAAAATGATGAAGCTAAACAAGTTTTTATTTTAAATTTTATTGCAATCATCGAACTATAACATTGTATAAAGTGGTGTATAAACGAGAATAAAACCCTAAACCCCGTAGCATTGATTGATGATTTTTTTTTGTTATTTTGATTATTCTATTCGAAATAGAGAGTTAGATCCAATGCATTAGCTCATAATAGCATAGCGTACTAGTGTGAAGACAAAGGCTATCACTAAGTATTAGAAATGGATCACCCAAATTTCAGAATGCTGAAACTTAATCACTAAGAATTAGAAGGGGATAACCAAATTTCAGAATGCTGAAACCTAACCTTGAGATAAAAAAAGTATGCAATGTTATTCAGATTGCACCTACATACGTGACTTCAGTTTTTGTAGCTTTTGTTTGACTTTTATCTAAACATGTATGCTACTAGTTCGATAGCCCTTGGAGGCTCTACCGCGTCTTTATCTTCCTCTATTGTCATCATTTGCTTCATAATCAAGGGATGCAGCTTCTGTAAAGGAATTCTATTTCTCCGCTTTAGAAGTTTTGACTTTGTAATGGCCTCCATAACATGAACTTCGTCGAATGTTTATCTAACTTGTATATATCTTCCCACCGATCATGCTACTACGTACATTGCCACGTCATATTCCTTCTATTCAATAATAAGTGGAAATTATGTATACCCCCAATAGTAAAGTGTACCTCATCCTTGTTCTGCCCTTCATATTTTTATTGTCTTTATATACATCGTCATTCTCATTTGGAGCCAAAGAAAAATCATCCTTTTCCTCTTGCTCTGCAAAATGAACTTCTTTCTCGTGCGGACAGTGACTAGATATATCAATAGATTTATTATATTTGAAACACTTCCTACCTAGCAATTGGTTTCGTGTAGGAATTTCCAGTTTTTTCCTCCTGTGGTTCTGTCATTTTTTTATCTTCAAATGCTAGCTTTATCCTTTTAACGACTATTGCATCCAGATGCATATAAAACTGACATTTTTTAACCATTCAGAGCTTTAAAAGATTTTCCTTATTCTGATTTTATTCTATTAATTTTTAAATATAATTATTGGTTTATTTATTTATTTATTATTATCATTATTATTGTTGTTGTTGTTATTATTATTATTATATTTTTTACTTTTATTTCCTTCAAACAATTCTTTTTTTTTTTGGTGAGTTTATCGTAAACATTCTCCCATCTGCGTAATATTAAGCTTCTATTAAAACGTTGTTGTGTTACTTTGGAATTAATATATTTTGTTGCAGGGAAATTTAATGTGGCCCGTTAGCTGTGGTCGGCTATAACTTGTAGTACGGACCCGCTGTTTATGAATGGATATGACCAACGAATCACAAGTTAAAACATCAAATTCGACAACACAAATTGAAAATGCAAGCCACAACATGATTTCCCCATGATCATGGTATCTCATGATCCTTTACCTTGTAGAAGCGACCTTTGCTCAGTAACGATTAAGGAAGGTAACATTATTAGATATCCATTTATCATTGAAAAAGTTGTATCGAAGGTACTTTGCTGTGCAGTTTACGATTCTCCGTTCTGAACTAAATTACATGAAGATGGAGATATTACATCTAACATTTGAACTTTCCATTTTTCTTGCCAGTAATCAAGCCTCATTGACTGCTAAGTGTAAACATGAACTAACTACGTGGACTGGAGTATGGTTGCAGCATCTTTAGAGTTTTAATCCACTTCGGAATGTCTCCCTGACCCGGCAGTGAATAGAAGGATGGTTTTGGTAATACTTGATTGGCAGACTAAATCAGCTTTCAAGATTAGCAGTTAGGTTCAGAGTTGCTTATGTTTCCGTAGGATAAATCTAGTAGAACCAAAAAGGATTATGCATGACAAGGTTGTAATGGTTGAAGGCTTTACAAGCTTCAGTTCTCATCTCTACCAATAACACGAGAGTACGTTTAGATCAAGGAACTGTCTTATCTGCATTGGTCTAGCAATATTGATAATTCTCAGCGGGCACGGACTGTGAGTTCAAGAGAGGTATAAAACTTCAACTTCAACTTTATTTGTCAACATGGAAATTATTGAATACAAGAATTCCAGCCAACCCTGTTCCTAACTTCAAAAAAATAATTGAAAAAAACAAAAGAAAGCATTCAAACACGAACAGGGACTTGTGATAAGACTAGCTTAGATATTCACTTGTACCCCCGTGTCATATGTCACTCCAGGTTGCCAGTCAGAGGGTATTGTGTTAACAGGAACAACCCATTTCTCATCATCTCCATTTTCGTCACTGAATAGCATCCTCAATGACAAGGCCCCTCTTGGCGGGGAGGTAGTTGTCCATACTGCTCCATAGCTTCTATCCAAAAGCTTGCATACAAAATTTTGAGTCTGCATGCATAGATATATAGCAGAAGAAATATCTTTTAATTTCCCTTTATTTTAATTGAAAAAAGGAATGATGACGCAGTTGAAAGGAGCAAATATGGTAAATACCTCACATAGTTGAACAGCAGTGATGTCTCTTTTCCCTTGCTGATACCATATAACAAAAGCCAAATAATAAGGGTAGTTGCTGTTCTCTTCAATCTTTATTGTTATGTTTTTGTCAGGATAGCTGCATGATACACTGTATGCAAGTAAAGAAAGGGGTGAATGAGCCCACAAAGCTAGAAGAAATATGGAAGAGTTTACGTCATGTAGGTCAATAGGTGGCACTACTAATATATTCCTATCTGTTTTTACAACAGCTCCACCCCAACCTCCCTCACCCACTCCTTTTCATCTAATTCCATGGGAGAGAGATTCTTTTTAATGTTCTTTTTCTTTGGGCCTATGAATGTCAAGATGCTCTGCCCTTGCATGCCCAAGACTACCCTCTTTATTGTTTGGATGTTTTCATTGCATCACTTGGTTGATGTTGACAAATGGGACGAGATAGGAAAAAGAAATTACCGTCTATATTCAATATCCACAACTCCAGAGGCTAACAGCGACGCAGCTGCATCTTTGGTTTGAGCCATTCTAGCAAATGCTCGACTGCTTAGGATAAAGTCCGTGTTAGGACCTGACCCTTGATCAGTTATGACTACTGTTACTCCTTTGTCTGTGCAATAGTAACTATTGGTGCACCTGACCTGGTTGGATGGAAAATAGATACATCAAATATAAAATCATGGATGTTGCACTGTGGCTATGCATTTCGAAGTATATATGATGACTCAAATTATTTCTGGTCTCAAAGATTTTGAAGCTTTTTGATGATATAAACCTGGTAGCAAGCACCGCAGCCGATTCCACTTCGATAGAGTTCAGATGCAGCTGAAACATCTCCACCGTTTATTGTTGCTCCAAAAGTACCAAACCCACATGCACCCCCTGCAATTCATGAGACATGAACAATAAATAAGAGTTGCGTTCCTAGAAAACAATTATCACCTTTCTTGTCACTGTAATTAGCTAGACTTTCTTACTATCGGTTCCGTTTTGATCTGAATTTGGGTAGTACGCTGCTCGAGAATGAATGAAACAGTCGTCACATGTTGCGGCCTTTGCGAAGTCATGCAGATAAATGAGAGTAGCAAGAACGATAAGCAGTGTCTTGAAAGAGGAAGCCATTAATAGGATAAGAAGAGCAAAGTTGATCAAAGGTAAGGAGATTAGCTAGGAGGTCGGGGTGGGGGTGGGGGTGGTGGTGGTGCATAAGTGAACAAGATTCGTAGTATTTATAGCCAAAAATGTAGACATTGTCTCTAATTTGGTAAACCTTGCCAAGTTTGACATTCTGACAAAAGTATGTCTTATGGAGTAAGTGGAATTATGTTAGAATATAGTTTCCAAGCTACCTTTCTTAGACTTGGAAAAATTACCGGTTATACACAAACAGTAATTGAAGAACTCCTCTTTGACCTTCCAAATTTTATATTGCTTTTCCTATCGTCGCCGAAGATTAAACACTCGAAAAGGTCTCTATCGAAGCCGCATTTTTGTATGAACTATTCTAGCTCGTTGTTGGGTCAAATTCAAAACCTTACCGTTAATTACCAACTTACATCCTATTTTGTTGACAGGAATGAATTCGGGAAAAGCATTTGCTTCAGAACTTTCAAGGATAAGCTTTGAGATATGCATATGATTAAGGTGGCAAAGGTACGTAAGGTATGAAGAATACGCACGAGTTAGTTATTGTAGCATGAGGGCTGACAAGAGATAAAGTCGGGGGATTGGTCAGAGGTATGACAAGTTGAATGTTCAAATATTCTGACAATTTGGCTCGAGAGAGGCGTAATTGGGAGTTAGGCTTATATCCACTGAGAAGGTCCTTTGGTTAGGCGTATCTTGATGTTCCCCTTGGTTATAAATGATAATACGTGCTAAGATATCACATAGTCCTTCTTTTACAAGAAATCTGAACGTATATTCGGACTTACCCGTTTTCAAACTCAAGGACTTAACGAATCTTAATGGAGAAAAGGTTAACACTCTGCGGCTAACTTTGCTATAAAACTCGAATACTCCATTGTATAGAAGAAGAAAAAACTCAGTAAGTCAGCTGGACCTGGATGCTGTAATATTTGAGTCCACAGGTTCCTTAAACTTTAGAAATTGCACCAGGCTAACTGGCACTGGATAGACTGTTCATAACAAATCCATTGAACCATAACAGTTAAGGTCTGGACCATACATTTCGGTGCTGTGGACCACATGGATGGACTAGGTCGTTTTAGTTTGTAGAACTTGCAATGGAATTATGCAAAAAGGCTAAATATAATGCATCGATCTTTCTTATGCCAACTGATAATGCTTTTATGATCTTTTTAGGTGTCTCAGGGACCACCACGTACAAAATCATATAATTCTGCAGAATTGCACATCTATTTCCCAAGCTGTTATTATCTACCTGCATCCGCATGCTACTTAAGCTTTTATATAGACAACTTTTTGGCCTCATAAAGTAGAAAACTCCCCTATTTCAGTTTCATTAAGCATCTTGTCTTTATTGATGCGGGGAATTAGAGAAAACGTAGATGGTGGTCGGGGATAAATATCGTTATTAAGCATCGTTAATGCGCTGAAGGAGACGCGTCGACAACAAGTCGACGTAGACTGTCACTACATCAACAATGACATGGATTCCATTTTCTATGCGATGGACGACCTGGACCCATTCTTTTTCTTTTCTGGATGCGCATAATTTATTTACATGGATTAAACAATACATACATTTTTTGTTAAAAACTTGAAAAAAAAGAAATGTTTTTGTCTATGTATTAAATTATAAAAATATTTAAAAAATCAAGTCTCTTTATTTTTTTATTTCTAATCACAAAATTGAGAATAAAATTACAAAAAATTATATTTGAAGATATGTGAGCTATTTGATTGTTTTAGACTTTTAGATACAAAGGTTTCTTTTCATATTTACAAACATGTGAACTATTTAATTGCTTTAGACTTCAAATAGAGTGCTACATGTTCTAATAGTTTTGTTATCTTTTGAAAGAGAAAGAACTAATAAGAAAATTTCAAACTTTGGTTTTCATTTTCCCAAGAGCATCGTTACATAAGAATCTATATATATATATATATATATATATATATATATATATAAACTTCAGCTTCTTCATATGGCACACTGATTTTCATGAAGATAAAATGGAATGGTCAAAAATGAGCGAAGGAACTGATCTTTTGGAATTCTAAGCAGCCAGAACAGACATGGTAAACGTAAATACACCTTATTTGTTATTTTAAAATGCCTTAAAATTCAACTACAAACCCTTCCAATTCAAAACTAAAGAAAAGAGAAAATTTCTCCCTTTTTTAAAGAATTCAAGTTTATTAAATTATTATGAGAATCAATTTCATTTTATTAAATCAAATTTTTATTTAAAAATTATCTTTTTATTAATTTGAAGTAAGACTGCATATTAATAAACTTCCTCAAATCTCATGTCTTGGCGAAATTTTTATTGGATATTATTATTTTGTTGTTGTTAAATCAAATTATTTAGGATTAGTTGGATCAATCTTTAGAGTCACTTTGACAAGGGAGAATGATAAATTAGACTTGTAAAATACTCATTAATATAAAATATATTAAAAAAACATATACTTTAACCTGGTAAAAGATTAAACAAAAGTTGGCCGTGCTTGACTTCTTTTGTAGGCAATTTTCCCATCTCCAAGTTTGTCAAACACAACTCAGTGGAGTATAGTTGACTTTAAAAAGTTAATATTTATTTACAAAATAACAACGAAACTTAATGAAAATTAATGTCTTTCATGATTAATACGCGTTCAAATTTTTGGTAATTGTGGTTCTAATATCTCATTTTAGAATATATTATTAAGTTGTAATATGTTAAACATTAATATATAAATATCCATAAAAATTTGGAAACTTTAAGAATTTACCACACATTAGAACTGTGCACATCAGGAGAATGCACTGAGTGTGTTTTGGTCTGCTCTTACGAGTCCCCGGAGAATCAAACTGGACCTTTTGCTTAATGGGCCTAGTTCCATTCCAAAACGTACAAAAATTACGAAGCCCCTTCTTTAGTGCACGATAATCACATCAGTATATCGCGTGTAAAGTCAGACACGAGGAGGAGGAGGACAACTGGAGTGGCGGCTGCCGGCCTATAGGAATTAGGATACCTTCGTTTCCTGGAATATTCATTGAACTTATAACCCTACGCCTGTTTCCTGGAACGTTCATTGAACACATAACTTTACACCTGTGATCTTTACTTTAAAAAATTGGTCATGTAAGAAGTTGGAAAATAAATTTGATAACTAACATAACGTGATCGATTAATAAAGAAATTGCAACAAACTAGATAATATTATTGATATTAACATAGAAACTTAAGTTATAAATAAAATATTATTTTTTTTTATTTTTCATACCTATTTTTATCCTCTGTAACTATTCTACCTATATTCATAACTAACTCCTTCCTTAAACCAAACTCCTACAAAGAACTTTACTCATAATGCTATAAATTGAAACAGAAAGTGACAACTCCTAAATTTTAAATCCGCCTCCTATTATTGTTTAATTATAATTTTGTGTTTTGAAAATTCATCAATGTTGCCTTTTATGTTAATAAGACAAGTAAGTTTTTAATAAGAATCCCAATACATATATATAGCTATTTAACTCAAGTTGAATTCCTTGAAAAGGTTAACATGCCACTAGGTTCTATCTCTTTCACTATAACAAGAAGACCACAAAAATATTGAGCCTTACTAATAGGATTAGAGCTGTGTTCAATTTGCAACGAGCTAATTTATAAATTTAGATTTAAGTATTTTTAATAGTTTGATATGATTTAAGACAATTATTTTAAACAAAAAGATCTCATTTTATTTAAATAATTAAAATTTGACTACATTGATTTATTTTAAATAGAGTTTTGGTAACTCAGACCACTTTATTATTTTTATTTTAAATTTTTATTTGAAAAAAAATTAGTGGACCCGCCTCTTGTCAATAATTATTTTAAAAAATTAATCAGTACTATTTTTTTTGTTAGCTCACGAGGTATTTTAAGAGGATCCCAACTATGGGAAGGCGCCTTTACGCTATCCACTCTCAGACTAATCCCCGCTCGCACCAGGTCAGCCCGTAAGGGGTAAAGTGCTGGCCAAATAGATTTCTCCATTCTCAGGACTCGAATTCGAAACCTCTGGTTAAGGAATGAGAGTGCTGAACCACTCACACCAAGACTTCTAGTTAAGAAATAAGAGTGCTAAACCACTCACACCAACCTGTTTGGTTATCAATACTATTAGTACAGTAAAACCTCTATAAATGAATATTGTTGGGACCAGAAAAATTATTATCTTATACGGAGTTATTAATTTATCGA